>LBNU01011940.1:44417-83545 GCA_014162995.1 Artemisia annua | reverse complement strand
AGTAAGAGACTATAGTTCTAATATGATTAGTACATCTAATCTAAGAAACACTTGGTGTTGAAATTTAGTAAACGTGAGACGCAGACTAAATTCCAACAACAAGGTGAATTTCCATGTATACGTGAGACCTACATGGATAATTTACTGTTTCTAAGTTAGACATCTATTAGAACTTGTGTCAATATGATAACAAGACAACTTCAAATATTTATGTATTATTGGAATGACATAAATGCATGAAGTAATATAATATCATACTACTTCAATAATTATGTATTCTTAGAATGACATAAATAAATGAAGTAGTGAGTTAACTTGAAAATATTATTGAAACCAAATGATGGTGTTCATGATTACTTTAATTATACATGTTTATATTGTATTCTATAGTTATAAACATGAAGTCTTACAAGACTTATAATAAAGTAAGACGTTAACTTGTTATGGTCTTTTAATTATGACATATACAAGAAGTCATTGAGTTGATCAATGATTAATAACGTGTAATGTGATTATAACAGTTTATGTCTTCTTATAGAAACATGAACAAGAAGTAACTTGATTAATAAGTACTTAGGTTATAAAGCATGCAAAGTGGCTTGGAAATTCTATTTTATCATTAAGCTGATTAAGTTGGTAAATAGACAAGCTAAAAGATATAAGTTTATCTTTCATATTGATAGATTGTCTGACAATGTGAGTCCTAATAAAATACCACAAATTGCATGTTCATGTCTGAAAAGAAAGTTTTTAAGAAACGGTTTACTAAAAAGGAGAAATTTGATATACCAAACATCGATACAAACCTCTTTTCTTATAGAGTACCTAAACGTAAAAATACCGAAATCCACAATGAAAGTTGTGATCTTAGTAAAAATTCCTCAGACATTGATCTATGTAATACATCATGTCCAAATTATGACCTCAATTTTGATAAGCTTAAAACGATATTTGTTCCTAACCATGGAATAAATTATTATTCACTAAACAACGAGATTATGATCCGCAATAGAACGGTTATGCCAATTGCCCTTATCTTGAATTTATACATATCATATGGTATACCGTTTGACCCCAATTTGATGTATAAGGAAAAGTGTTGCGGAGGCCAAGGTACGTTCCCTATTTAAATTTTGTTCACTGGCACAACGATACGGCACATCTTAGTACTCTAAGCGCCGTATTTATGACCAATTATGATACATTGACCAGTCAACGAATTTTAGATAAATACGGTGCATCACAATTATGAGATGCGGCGCATTGTTTTTACCCTATAAATAAGAACGAGATACGCCAGATTTCGTTTTTACCCAAAACTCACACGCAGTAAAAACACACACTCGTCATTTTGATCTAAACTCATTAATCCGATTTCCGAACTTATCTATTACATCCTATAAGGTATTAATCCTATTTAATTTTGTTTAATTTCGCGTTTTGTAATTTTATGAAAATTAGGGTTTATGCTATAGATCGAATTAGATAAAAATTGGATTAGGGCTTATGATCTTGACACTATAGAGATAGTTTCCCCTAAACTAATTTACAATACCACTCACCTAATTAAGCGAATTCGAACTATTTTGAAAACTAGGGTTAGAATGGGTTTGGTTTGGAAATGGGGGGAAATAAATTTTTAGGGGTAAATAAGAAATATGGGTTTCGATCTATGGGGGTAAAAGAGACTGATGAGGCGAAAAGTGTATCGCTTTTCGGGGGTCATTTAAGCCCTAAATCGTATTTATTTGATCAAATATCGCCCTAAATCGTTCCTTTTGTCATTTTAGGTACTTTGGAGAGAAATTCTGGAAAAGGAAGCATTTTGGACATTTTCGGAGCATAAAAGTGAAAAATTCGACAAAGTGTCAAAAATCTGCTGGAACAGTACCCAGACGACGTCAAGACCATGCTTGACGGCGTCAGGCCTTGATGGGCCAGAACACAAATTTTTTCTTCAAACGAAGATTTCATGAGGAAAATCCGATTAGACCTGCTGTTAGATGCGAGGGTTTGATGCGTTTATCGGAAGGTGATGCAAACATGTTGGTGGAGCATTTTTCGGACTCTGAGATTAAGGAGGCGGTTTTTAGTTGTGGAGATGACCGGGCTCCAGGCCCTGATGGTTTTAATATGAGATTTATAAAGCATTTTTGGAGCTTTTTTGAACAAGATTTCAAGGATATCTTTGGATATTTCTATGATGGTAGTAGGATTAATGTGGGAAGTGGATCGTCTTTTATTACTTTGATTCCGAAGGTTAAGGATCCGGTGGATCTTAATCATTACAGGCCGATTAATCTTGTGGGGGTGATTAGTAAGATCATTTCCAAAGTGTTGGCTAACAGGCTGAAGATGGTGCTGGGGTCTGTTGTTTTTGAATCGCAATCTGCTTTCTTGGGAGGTAAATTTATTCTTGATGGACCGCTAATTGTGAATGAGGTTCTGTCCTGGTGCAAAAAGTCGAAGTTGAAAGCGTTTATGTTAAAGTTGGATTTTGAGAAAGCCTATGATAATGTGAATTGGGGATTCGTGATTAATATTATGGAGCAAATGGGATTTCCGTCGAAATGGTGTGAGTGGGTGTATGGTGTGTTGGAATCTGCCCGGTCTTCTATTTTGGTTAATGGAGCTCCGACGTTTGAGTTCCAATGTAGAAAAGTTATGAGGCAAGGGGATCCTTTATCCCCGTTCTTATTTATCGTTGTGATGGAGGCTTTATCGTGTATGCTTTCTAAGGCTGAGGAGGTCGGATTATTTAATGGAATTGCTCTTCCGCGTTGATGGTCCCATATCTCTCTCTTTTATGCGGATGATGGATTCATTCTACGGTAATTGGTTCTCTATGCGGTCTTATTAATGTGGTGATGGTGCTTAGATGCTTCCATATATCTCTGTCCTGAAAATCAATTCTCTAAGTCGAATATGTTGGATTGGGTGTGAGTTTGGTGGACGGTGGAGGAGGAAGCTAGTTCGGGGATGTAGAGGCGAGTACGACTCGTTTAAGTACTTGGTATAGTGGTTGGTGGCGAACATGAATAAAATTTGGAACTGGACAACGGTGCCTATGACGTCTTGAAGGTCGTTTATCAAATTGGAAGGCGTCCGTGTGTCCTATCGGAGGAAGAATAATTCTTGATTAGTCGGTGCTTCGAAGTCTCCCGTTGTTATGTATTTTCCTCTTATCGGGCCGTGTAAGGTTTATTAATTGACCTTGAACGGTAAGATCAGTAAGGTTTTCATGGGGTCGGAGTCTAATGAAGTGCCACAAATCCATTGGGTTGTCGCGATGGGATAGGGTTGCGTTCCTACGAGATGGTGAGTCTTGGCTTTGTAAGCTAAACATCGGCAGACCAATGTCTTCTGTCTAAATGGAGGTTGAGGTTCAAACGGGAAAGTTAGTCCTGTGGTCTAAGTATTTCGAGGGCTGCACACATACTGGTAGAGGTCGTGGGACTTCATCTCCTTCGAATAAGGCCTTGGTGGTGTTGGTAACGTATCATTGTGACATGGTGTCTGTCTCAAGACAGTCATCCTCTTGGTTCAATAGCCTCTTAAGGGGTTCTACAAGCGTTTGTTCGGGGGATGGGGGAGTGGCATTGCTTTTGGTTGGACCCTGGTGGGGTTAACGGCATGAAGATTTGTGCCAATCTGTTTAGTTGGAAGGTAAGCAAGTGTAGGTGATGTTTCGTGGGTTGGTGAGTTTGGAAGAAGGGTGGGGTCGCGCTATGCCTTGCGTCGGAGCTGAAGATGGGTGAGTTGGACTGCCGGACTGGATGTCTAACTCTGGAGTCGGTGATCTGACAGGGGACGTGAGGGTATACGTTGTGCAGTCTCTTGGTGATTATGATCGGGAGTTCAGTGTGTCGAGGTTGGGAGGAGTTGATATATAGTGAGCTGGACTTATTAGATAACTTATGTTAAGTGTGCATATGGCTTCCATTTAGTGTCAATGTTTTTTTTTGGCAAGCGAAAAACTGTCAAGATGTCCGGTCGTCGGATTCTTAGAAAGAGAATCATGGTGGTTTGAAGGTGTTGTGTTTGCGGGAAAGCGAGTCGTCAGCATTGTTTACGATACTGTTGGTGTGCAATGCGTGTGTGGAATAACTATGTAGCTGGCGTGTTAGCCTTTCTTGTTTTTTCGTTTTTTGATTTTTTAGTAGGTGGTTTTACACAGGTGCGTTATAAGTTTCCACTTTTATTTTTGTTCAGTTGGTTTCTTTGGTGTTTGATTCTTTTTATGTATTGGTGATTTTGATGTTATTTCAAATCAAGTTGAAGAGCGTTGATTGTGATATCATCCATTGTTTTTTGGGGTTGATCTAGGTAAAGTTGTTTATTTCTGGTCTGGTTTTGTCGCATAGTGGACTATGAGTGTATCGCTTTTTTTTGCCGCGTGTTTGTGTGTTTGGTTTGTTTACATGAATTCATTCACAAAGGGTTAAGAGGGGACGCGTCAAGAAAAGGCTATCAGACCCTACCACGGGAGATCGCCACAGCGCACCCGGGCAGCGGCCCTGCTGGCGTGGTCGCGAGTCGTCGCTACGTGAGCGTCAGATCTGTTTGTCTTAGATAATGTTGATATTGTGGCGGTGGAACTTTTAGAGAGCACCTATCGTTTTTTGCAGCTTTTTTAAGGTTGGTCCCATCCCTCTGACGTTTTCTTAATGTTACTTGAGAGTTCGCTAATCGTTCGAAGTATGTCTTATGTGTTTCGTTTGCCGCGTCTTTTTGTTCTTGGTCTTTTGTTTAGAATGCTAGGTGATTTTCTTGTGTTTGCTTAGCGTCTAAGGAACAGGAAACCGGCGGCGGCTCGCCCCTAACGCTATTATCTATGATGTGAAATGCCATTGTTGTATCGCATGGTGATTTGATTTGGCTTAGAACTGGAACTTCCGGTTGGTGATATGCGGTTGACACGTCTTGCTAGGCATCGACCGCAGGGCGCGTCTACTAAACGGCTGTGCTCCTGTTGCTCCTGGCTATGTTCAGCGTGCCCACCTGGTGAGCATTCTGGTTCCCCACTGTTATGACGGCATCCTTAGCCGGCTCGATCCATAGGAGTGAAGTGGATTCATCGGTTAGGAAAGGTTCGGGGTAGCAAACCCCTACGATGCGGTATTAAGAATCAATCGTGCCAGATGATTTTCATAAATGGGTAAAGTGTTAGGAGTACGAATTAATTATCGTTCTTACTTATGTTTCCCCTTTCTTTTGTTTTTCTTTTATCTGCAATTGTAGTTATTTGGGTTAGTTGACTAGCAACTAATTCCGCCCACTCTTCCAAAACCCGAGACTTTTACTTGCTTTCCTAAAACTATAAAATACAAAAAGAATCTTCCCTCACCCCTAGACCTATTAGAGTAGCTTTTCAATCCTAACGACACTATTCCCTGAGAGAACGATCAATCCCCCGGTACTTGCCACTACACTATACTACATCGGTCATGTACACTGCCTGGTGGGGATTGCAAGCTTCTCAAGATCCCTTGAGAGGTAAAACCCTAGTGCGTGGTCGTAATCCCGCGCATCAGAGACCGTAATATTAAGTACAAGTTTACGTCACGGGGCCGGATTCTTGAAAAACGTGCCTGACCCCTTTCCTTTTATATTGATATAACATCAGATGCGGCACATTAGATTTCCTCATGCGACGCATCCTATCTTGTATATTATTTTATTTCGTATTAATTCCAGGCTCGATATGGCGCATCCTCTTCCATAGGATGCGGCGTATCGACTGACCTGATGATTTTCAATTTTAATTTTTTAGGTTTTATTTTTACTAACTACTAATGTATTATGCAAGTTTGAACCTTCTTAACTCAGGTGTGATAAAGTCTTGGTGGTATTATAGATTCCTGCCCTTTTTGTAGAAACATCACTCATGAAGCTTAAACGTTCTCATTCACAAGAAAGTTGATTTTTGCTCATAAACACAAAATGGAGGATCATTCCGAGCAAATATCAGGGAAGTTTTTCCGTTCTAATTCTTTTATTTTACAGTTTTTAACCTTTAACACAAACAACGACGACGTTGTTTAACTTAAGTGGAGGGGATGGAGAATTAGAACGCTTACTTGTCCTAAACTTTTCAAAATATGCTTAAAATACGCTTAATATATCAAAATTTTAAAAAAATTTAGCATGTTTTTGTTTAAGTCTAAATTACATAACCGCACACATAACCTTATTTCTTCCAAAAAGTAAAACTTTAGTGTGCCGGTGACTTGTAAACTTTAGAACTTGGCTTGTATATTATTCGAGACCACCATAATGAGTATTATCGATATAATTGGAGTGACTTGTCTAACTTGGTAAATTTCTAGGATTACACCCAAAAAGCCTTTATATGTTATGTGATATTAACTAACTACATTGGTTAGTTAACCCCCGTATAAACCCCTTTGTTTACTCTCACTTTTAGAGTAAGATACCCTTAGAAAAACCGTCAGAGCCATTCCTTTCGTTTCTTACACCTTTGTTAAAATGTTTCGTTACCTTACACCTTAGCCTACCCTGTAGATTGAAATCCGTGGTTTGTTACTTTAGGCAAAGTGTGTTTCCTTACATTACCTGTGTTCGCGTGCGTAATTCATTATCTTTGGTTAGGTTGGGAAATTGCACAATGCAATTGGAGTGAAAGTACATATTGTATAATTTTAGTTTATTTTTCGTGTGTTTACTACTTTCAATATTACAGTTATTTCTGAAAGTTATGAAAAGTATGGAGAAAATTATCCGGAAAAATCGTGATAGAAAAAGTTGTGAAATTTTACACATATTAAAAAAAATCAAAAAAATAGAAAAGAAAAAAAAAAAGAAGTTGAAAGTTTGTTTAACCAACTTATGTAAAGTTTTGTATTAAGTGGGAGATATCACCACTATTTGTTGTTGTATTATATTTATGGATTGAATGGGAGTTGGCCGTTATGGGAACGCCAACTAAGGTTTATTCTTTGTTTAATATTTTATTGAGTATAATTCGTGTCTACCTAAAGCGTGAGTTACATGAGTCAAAAGCGTGAGTTATTCAATGATATGAGTCTTATTCATGGATGGTTGGGAAAGTAATTAACTGCACTTAGGATTTTAATTTATTTGTTTGTTTATTTTTTATTTTACACCAATTTATATCCTAAATGTTATCCCTACCCAACCGTATTGTTATGTTCGTTGTTAGCTTTCGAGCATCCGGATATAATGATGGCTAAGTAAGAATATTAAATGTATGAGTAAGGTAGTGACCATCCGAGTATTAGATTAATTGATTAACGCGCTAGCGATCTAGTGTGTGACTTGGTGACCATCCGTTATGCAAATAACGCACCAGCGATCCAAGAAGTGCACTAGTGACCATCCGTTAGTTAAAGCGTCGAAGTCTCGTGCTAGCGATCTACTAAGTTTATGCATGAGATATTTGAACGAAGCTAGGTTCAACCCTTAAGCCTCAAAACCCTTTTTACCGCTTTAGACTTGGTACTCCTTGGCTTTAGTGGGAGAGATGCGTATACTTGTCAAGCTTATGATAGAATATTCGTCACAACTAAGCAAATAAACGATTTAGAATTGTTTTATATTGAAAAATTATTTTGTTTCTACTTCGTTAAGTGTTTGGTTGTGTGATTATGATAAGACAAATACGTGCATTAATGATAAAAATAAATCCTAATACCTTTTAGGATACATTTTCATAAGAAAAATCTAAGGTTTACTTGGAGACAAGTAAAGTTTAAGTGGGGGGATATTTGATGAAGTCAAATAAGTACATATTATTATCATCATTTATCCTATTTATTTGACTTGTTTTACTATATTATATATGAGAATCGGTACTTTAATGTTTACTTTATTAATTCTCAGGTAAAAACAGGTAATAGGTGAAACTTGACGATTTTGGACTAATTATGGAGCAAAACAAGTGAGATGACAAAAGTCTATTGAAATCCAGAAGATGCGCCGTATCTCTCTCAACAGATACGCTGCAATATCATACTTAGATGAATTCGAAGACCATTGCCTGACTTTGAAGAATGCGCCGCATGTAATTCTATCATGCGCCGCATATGAAACTTTGGTCAACGAAGAAGATCAAACTCGTTCTACTCCAGATACGCCGCATTACACTTATGACATACGGCGTATTACTATCAAGACTTCACCAGATACAATCCAAGATACTGAAGGACATGCGCCGCATAAAGATTCAAGTTACGCCACATCTGAAGACGGTGTACGAATATTCCAGAATATATTAATCTTGGACCCCACGCGAAGTTAAGTCAATGCTCCGCATCTACTTACTCAATGCGCCGCATCGAACCCTAAGACAAACACTATAAATACCCCAAGACCTAGACGAATTTTGTGCGCAACATAACCCTAAGGAGCTGAGTTCAGTCGAAGAAGCAACACAAGACACACCCCAAACGAAGATATTAGACTCGGTCTTTGGTCGGAAGACAAGTTTTACAACCTGTCGAATAGTTTCAAGGGAAGACTACGCGGAATGCGGGACGCAGAGGCATTTACAAGATTGACATTTTTGCTACGGTCAATATGAGCATCAGACATCACATCTAGGTTAAAAACAACCCAAATCTAATTCTGGGACCAACCAGTAAACCCACAAGAAGTGGTTACCAACTTAAAAATACTAGCGGTCTTTGATCTCTTACCCAAAGAAGATGTATAAAGTCTATAAAGTTTTAACAAAAAGAAAGTTTTTAAAATTCTTACAAACAAACGAGTACACAACTTTTGTTGCTTACACCCACCTCTTAACATAAACTTGGATAAGGGAAAGAAAAAACTTTGAAAAAAAGAAGAAAGACACTTTAGAAAGTAGAAAGAAATATCTTTGAGATATCAAAAACTGTTTGTGATTCAAAAGCGACTTGGGATACCCCCTTTTATAGGCAAAATAAATGGGGGCCCAAAGGACACATGTCCAAATTTCATTGGATAAAAAGCTACCCAAGAAAATGTGTGAAACACACTCAGACAAAGACGCGTATACGAGAAGACAATAAATGAAGACGAAAGGGCTTAGTGAAAGCCGGTAACACAAATCAAGGAAAAAAAATTCAAAACATAAATGATGACGAGTTTGAAACGACAAAAAGAAAGACTATTGGCGGCTTAAAAGCGACTGTCTCAGACCCACAGGTTGCACGTACATTAAATGCATAACAGGCCTGGGGACAAAAAAGTCTCCAGAATACTTAACCCATGCAGTTCTTTGCATGGGTAATCACATTCAAAAGTTGCACGTACATTAACTATGTAGCAGGCCTGGGGATGAAAACTTCCCCGAATACTCAACCCTTACAATTATTCGCATATGTATTTGCATTTACAGGTTGCACATGAATTAAGTGCTCCCTGAAGCCTTGAAAAAGGTCCCATAAAGACTTTCAAAACACCCCAGCCTCAAGCATAAGTCCAACATCATATCTCACGAAGATCAATATACTAATGGACTGAAGGGATTTTCCAAATAGCTCAAGCTTATAAACCCGAAACAGCCCAAGATAGCCAAAAACCGTCACACTTTGCATGGGAAGCAAGTTCTCAGGCCTAACAGACAACCAAGTCTGAATAAACACATATAGGCAAAGGCTATATTAGGGTCCTACCCAAGGCAGTTATAACTGACAACAAGTGTCACTACCTCATTAGCATAGAGGTAGTGCTATGAACATCACGCTGATATGTGATATCGTACATAAAGCATTCCATGAACGTGACAGAGCTAAGGATGACACGCCACATGTCATTCTTGTTTCCTCCCTTGGATGTCTATCACGTGGACCATCTTTAACCATTGGAACGCATTTATGGGTGGCACAAAACCCTAAATGCATCTCTATAAATACCGATCCATTTCCACAAAATGTACCAAATCTAATTCACTTTGAAGCTAATCAATATTCACACACTACAACACACACTTGTAGTCGTATGCGAATGTTACCCCAACTCTTGATCCTCGATCATACTTTGGGGTCCTTGCCTAACATGAGAAACCTAACATACGATTATCGTCATCACACCCCAAAACCAATGGATATGTAATATACGTAAACATACATCATTAACCACTACCACAACTGCAACAATACCATTAACAACAACCTCATTTGCACCTCACTTCCATTTTCATACCTTAAAGGTTCGAATAGGAACACAACATCATTATTAACTTCAAACACTATATCATCAACTTGGAGGTGCCATCATGTATTAAGTCTTTTTATTTTATTTTTTATAATTTTTAAAAAAAATAAACCCTAAAGTATCAAACAAACCCTAAATTTCAAAAACCATGCATATTAATTAATATTTGTGGATGCATGTGGTAAAACATGCATAATAAATTTTGTAACATGCTTTTTGCACCAAATTCCTTCGAAAACTACACTCAGTTTGGTTGTTTTTAATAAGAAAAAGTTTATGATTTATTAAATTTAGATGAAAAGCAAGTGGTGAAAGTGATAGAAGAAAATGAAACTGAAAAGTTTAAGGAGTAATTGTACTCTCTTGGATCTCAAACTCATGGATGGTGTTGGCTTGCGTAGGCGTGTGTTTTTTGCTTATGTGTTACCGGTGTGGACTGTACTATACATAAGAAAATAAACAAGTAACCGGCTAATG
Organism: Artemisia annua; assembly: GCA_014162995.1. Taxonomy (NCBI): domain Eukaryota; kingdom Viridiplantae; phylum Streptophyta; class Magnoliopsida; order Asterales; family Asteraceae; genus Artemisia; species Artemisia annua. The sequence continues at coordinate 72,889 of LBNU01011940.1, read as the reverse complement.
GATGGGTCGGTCAAGGAGTACACGGACTAGACGGAATTTAAAATAGGCTACATTTTTTTTGAGCAATTTTTTTTTCTTTTTTTTAACTAATTAAAAAAGCAAAGACAAATTAGATAAATTTAGATGTGATTATCCCAATAAAATACAAATATTGTAAACAACAAAGGAAAGGCGGAGAAGAAAAATATAAATTTAAGTAAATCACAAAACAAACCCTGACTGACAGAATTCGGTATCAAAATCCAAATCACCATCTTCTCCATAACAACACATAGTCACCGATCTCCGCCGTCCACGTCATCACCACCGTAGATCTTTCCGATCAGGTATAAACAATTGTTGACGACACTATCAAGGTTCCGTTAGTTTTACTTAATTATAATCCAGATTAGGTTTAATTTTGATTTATTGTTGGATCGTTAGGTTTACAAAATTATTATTATGATTTTGTTATGTAGAGTTAGTTAGAAAGTAGTTTAGAATAATAAGTGTTTTAGTTTGCTGTATAAGATCAGGAGGATCATTAGGTTTAGGCAATTCATCATTAGCGTGTAGTATATAATGCGTATTTGCGCGCGTTCCTGTTTGAGACGCGTTTAGGTTTTAGGTTATTTTATACCAAACGCATTTATGAAATAAACATAACTGCTAAGTGCGAAAGTAGTTATTCTACTCTCTCCATCAATAATCACAAATAAATTCAACGGCTTTTGTGGAGAGTTAGTTAGAAACTAGAATAACTACTTTTGTGGCTTTGTATTCAGTTGAAGCTTTCGTTTAGGTTTAGAAAGTGAAATATGTGCGTATTTTTGATTTTAAGGTATGGATAATTTCATGATATTCAAGTGTCGCTTTGTGTTTTTTTGCGTATTATAGAAATTAACAATGCCAATTGATCATGTCAATGATTGTTAGGGTGCGTTTGGTTTACAGAATGTTTTTTTGAAGGAATTGTAATCTTTGGAAGGAATTGTAGTTTGAATGAATTGTAATTCAAAGATTTGGAATGTATTGGAATTATAATGTGTTGGAATTGTAACTGATGAAATATGTCATTGTATTTGGTTGACTCGCAACGTAATGTAATTCAGAAAAACATTAATAATAATAATAATAATAATAATAATAATAATAATAATAATAATAATAATAATAATAATTATATTATTTATTGAATAATAATATAAATAATATTATTTATTAAATAATAAATAATAAATTAATAATAATAATAATAAATAAATAAATAAATAATTAATAATAGTAGTAGTAGTAATAATAATAATAAATAAATAATAATTTTAATATAATAATAATAATAATAATAATAATAATAATAATAATAATAATAATAATAATAATAATAATAATAATAATAATAATAATTAATAATAATAATAATAATAATAATAATAATAATAATTATTATTATTATTATTATTATTAATATTATTATTATTATTATTATTATTATTATTATTAACAATAATAATAATATATTAATAACATATTAATAATAATTAATAATAACGTTGAAAGATAAATAATGATATTTAACTTTTAAAAATCTGAATTCCAACGTAATTCAACACATTCCATCAAGTTTGCTATGTAATCTGAATTACATCACTGGACGTAATTGGCTGTAATCCAATTACATTTACATGCAAACCAAATAAGCAATGTGATGTAATCTGAATTACAATTACATCCATCCTGTCAACCAAACAGGATAGTAATGTAATTCAGATTACAATTACAACGAATTACATCAAATTCCAACGAACAAGACGCCCCATTAGTGTGTTGGGACATGGGTTATGCGAGTTGGAACTGAAGAATCAAAGTGTACTAGTTTTTTTATAAATATATAGTCACAACTTTAAAGTTCAGCATTCAAAAATAATTAAAAATACAATTCTCAAGTCTAGGTTCGTATAATGGATTACTCATTCTTTTAGATGCTAAACATACGTTGGTTTACTATCCATTTGAACGTTCAAGGTAAAATAGTTGTTATTGGCACTTTCGAAGTAGTCTATATGTGATTTAACATCATTTGAGAATTGAGATCATAAATTAACCAGTACGAATTATTTATTTAAGACATAATATTAGTTTTTAACATCCTATGATTTCCAAATCAAGTTAGCAACAAATGAGTATTATGTGTAACATGCTTAAGAATTGTTGTAACATGCTTAAAAATTGTACCTTTTTTTTAAAGAAAGGAGGCAATGCAGGTTTTTTTTATTTGACTCAGTTTTATACTCCACTTTAAAATTCCATTATTGGATCCCTGAAAGCTCAATCTAAGCTTGTTTACAATGCTCTTATATATATATAGATATAGATATTTGGCATGCCTAATTTATGTTCAATTCAATAAGCTATGAGTCTAATATAATCTGAAAAGTTAGATAGTCTTATCTTCTTGATTAAAACGATGAATTTGTCCAATTAATTAAAGAGGGATAGATTTCACATTTACCCTCTAAGTGCACCCAACCAATCTATGGTGGTCAGTATGTACTTTCACTCGCTTCGGCCGATTAAAGAATTGTGAAAACTGAAAGCGAAATTTTGTACGTATATAATGCAATGATTATACTTGTAAAACTTTAAAAATTAACATTTGATGAGATAGATTAATCAATAATAAAAAGAATGTTATTCAAATCAACATTTTAGATAGTTTTTGAAATAAATATTAATCTACTTATGTGTATTTGTTTATGTTATTTTATACTCATATCATATGCATGTTTTTAATGATAGTGATATTGAGATATGCCAATAGCATTAGTATGATAACATATATTCCTCATGGTCTTCTATAGCTTACAAAATAATGTGGTAGTAGTACTATATAATATTGTGCATTTATTATTCTTCTTTAGTGATATTTATATGTACTTTAAATGTCATTGTCAACCTTCAAATGATATTTTATGTGGTAGTAGTACTATTTAAATTTCTTTCATACAAAATATTGGTTAATTTTTTTTATTGAGTTCTTTTGGTAACTCCCTTTAGCATGTGGTTAACATTGTCGATCATCAAAGTTTTGCAAAGAAACGATGTTTATCAGCAAAAAGTTACACTATTAATATTGCTAACCATATCACCGAATTATAATCATATGCATAGTTGTACTCCCAAGTAGTTTATTTCTCATACAAAGTATGTAGGCATCACAACCTCCCTGTAGTAAAACATTGGACCAGCAATATAGCTTACCATATTTACCCCCAAGATTCTATGATATTTTCAATATCTTCTATCAATCTACGGATCAGATTAACCAAAACCTTTGATGGGTAAACAATGTGGGACCCACATGACGACGTGGTAACATATCATTGGTGAACTGAAGGACCCCCCACAATTATCATGGGGATTGGTTAAGGTGGAATGAGGTCGGCGGAGGTCATTACTTCAAAGAAAGTACACTCTTTATTCTTAATGTTTGACCTGTTTCATTGTTTCATTTTGTAGCAGCTGATCATTTCGTAACCTTTCACAGCTCCATTACTCGTAAAGTACCATCATCCTCTTTTGTAACAAAGTCCCAAAAATCAATAATATCGGATAACATACCTATCGAAATCCAAGAGGAAGTCATGAAACGGCTTCCTATCAAATCACTGCTTGAGTTCAGATTGGTTTCAAAAGCATGGAAATCTCTCATCCAAAGCTCTAAGTTTATTCGTGATTACCAAGTCTTCCACCTCAAACAGCCTCACAATCGTCTACTAATAAGTTATTGTAGTCAAGGTGACCATCGTGAGAAAAACTATGTTTCGATCAACGATGATAATACTTTCCCTCTATAAAAGCTTCCCATGATGATGCGCATGATGTGTCATCGCGGTTTAGCAGTGTTAATGCCTACTCAAGTTTTAAATTTATATTTAGCCGACTTATCAATAACACACACACTTAACGAGCAGTGTACCCGGTCAGTATGAATATAATGGTAAGTAGAGTGTCGATCACTAAGAGTGGAACGATTTATCTAGTTAACCTAATCAGTATTTTAATGTCCTAAGTTAGTTTTACAGCCTAATCTAACGCAAGGGGGTTCAGCCTGAGAGACTGGCACAGATTGTTTTATTAAACAATATATTAAACTAATGAGCACGAATCAGCGAATAACATACACGTACACAGATAGATAATAGAGACTGTAAGAAGACCTGTCCTGATAATTAAGTAGCTTGTCACTTGTTTATTGCTAGTTTTATATGAAGTGTATATTAGTTAAATCTTTCTCGTTGGATCTCATTATATCGGCGGGTAAACCCTTAATGATTACTTATGACTATCAATGAGATCGGCGGGTAAACCCTTAATGATTACTTATGACTATCATATTTATCCAAAGATGTCAGATTAAATAGGCGAGAAACGGGTATGGTAGCCCAAGCAGTGCTCAGCTAGACACAGAGGTTATCAATGTACTAATATAAGTCACCAAAGACATGATCATATAAACTTTAATTGATGGGAAATCAATTTTAAGAGGTGTGTATGATTTTCCGTAGTCACATACACATGCCCGTCTATCCTGATGAATTAAAGTGTACTATTTCAATAAAACAAAACTACTTAATGAATTAAATACATGCAGGACCTTCTTACAACTCTAATATCTTCGTTTGGGGTGTGTCTTGTGTTTCTTCTTCGACTGAACTCAGCTCCTTAGGGTTATGTTGCGCACAAAATTCGTCTAGGTCTTGGGGTATTTATAGTTTCTGTCTTTGGGTTCGATGCGGTGCATTGAGTAAGTAGATGCGGCGCATTGACTTAACTTCGCGTGGGGTCCAAGATTAATATATTCTGGAATATTCGTACACCGTCTTCAGATGCGGCGTAACTTGAATCTTTATGCGGCGCATGTCCTTCAGTATCTTGGATTGTATCTGGTGAAGTCTTGATAGTGATACGCCGTATGTCATAAGTGTAATGCGGCGTATCTGGAGTAGAACGAGCTTGATCTTCTTCGTTGACCAAAGTTTCATATGCGGCACATGATAGAATTACATGCGGCGCATTCTTCAAAGTCAGGCAATGGTCTTCGAGTTCATCTAAGTATGATATTGCGGCGTATCTGTTGAGAGAGATACGGCGCATCTTTTGGATTTCAGTAGACTTTTGACATCTCGCTTGTTTTGCTCCATAATTAGTCCAAAATCGCCAAGTTTCACCTATTACCTGTTTTTACCTGAGAATTAATAGAGTAAACATTAAATTACCGATTGTCAAAAATAATATAGTAAAACAAGTAAAATAAATAGAATAAATGATAATAATAATATGTACTTATTTGAGTTCATCAAATATCCCCCACTTAAACTTTACTTGTCTCCAAGTAAACCTTAGATTTTTCTTATGAAAATGTATCCTAAAAGGTATTAGAATTTATTTTTATCATTAATGCACATATTTTTCTTATCATAATCACACAACCAAACACTTAACGAAGTAGAAACAAAATAATTTTTCAATATAAAACAATTCTAAATCTTTTAGTTGCTTAGTTGTGACGAATATTCTATCATAAGCTTGACAAGTATACGCATCTCCCCTACTAAAGCTAAGGAGTACCAAGTCTAAAGCGGTAAAAAGGGTTTTGAGGCTTAAGGGTTGAACCTAGCTTCGTTCAAATATCTCATGCATAAACTTAGTAGATCGCTAGCGCGAGTCTTCGACGCTTTAACTAACGGATGGTCACTAGTGCACTTCTTGGATCGCTAGCGCGTTATTTGCATAATGGATGGTCACCAAGTCACACACTAGATTGCTAGTGCGTTAATCAATTAATCTAATACTCGGATGTCACTACCTTACTCATATATTTAATATTCTTACTTAGCTATCATTATATCCGGATGCTCGAAAGCTAACAACGAACATAACAACACGGTGGGGTAGGGATAACATTTAGGATATAAATTGGTGTAAAATAAAAAATAAACAAACAAATAAATTAAAATCCTAAGTGTAGTTAATTACTTTCCCAACCATCCAATGAATAAGACTCATATAATTGAATAACTCACGCTTTTGACTCATGTAACTCACGCTTTAGGTAGACACGAATTAAACTCAATAAAATCTTAAATAAAGAATAAACCTTAGTTGGCGTTCCCATAACGGCCAACTCCCATCCAATCCATAAATATAATACAACAACAAATAGTGGTGATATCTCTCACTTAATACAAAACTTTACATTAGTTGGTTAAACTAACTTCCAACTTTTTTGCTTTTTTTTTTCTTTTCTATTTTTTCGATTATTTTTTTTTAATATGTGTAAAATTTCACAACTTTTTCTATCACGATTTTTCTGGATAACTTTCTCCATACTTTTCATAACTTTCAGAAATAACTGTAACATTGAAAGTAGTAAACACACGAAAAGTAAACTAAAATTATACAATATGTATTTTCACTCCAATTGCATTGTGCAATTTCCCGACCTAACCAAAGATAATGAATTATGCACGCGAACACAGGTAATGTAAGGAAACACACTTTGCCTAAACTAACAAACCACGGATTTCAATCTACAATGTAGGCTAAGGTGTAAGGGTGTAATGAAATATTTTAACAAAGGTGTAAGAAACGAAAGGAATGGTTCTGAGGGTTTTTCTAGGGCTATTTTACTCTAAAAGTGAGAGTAAACAAAGGGGTTTATACGGGGGTTAACTAACCAATGTAGTTAGTTAATATCACATAACATATAAAGGCTTTTTGGGTGTAATCCTAGAAATTTACCAAGTTAGACAAGTCATTCCAATTATATCGCTAATACTCATTATGGTGGTCTCGAATAGTATACAAGCCAAGTTCTAAAGTTTACAAGTCACCGGCACACTAAAGTTTTACTTTTTGAAAGAAATAAGGTTATGTATGCGGTTATGTAATTTAGACTCAAACAAAAACATGCTAAAATTTTTTTAAATTTTGAGATATTAAGCGTATTTTAAGCATATTTTTAAAAGTTTAGGACAAGTAAGCGTTCTAATTCTCCATCCCCCCCACTTAAGTTAAACAACGTCCTCGTTGTTTGTGTTAAAGGTTAAAAACTGGAAAATAAAAGAATTAGAACGGAAAAACTTCCCTGATATTTGCTCGGAATGATCCTCCATTTTGTGTTTATGAGCAAAAATCAACTTTCTTGTGGATGAGAACGTTTAAGCTTCATGAGTGATGTTTCCACAGAAAGTGCAGGAATCTATAATACCACCAAGACTTTATCACACCTGAGTTAAGAAGGTTCAAACTTGCATAATACATTAGTAGTTAGTGAAAATAAAACCTAAAAAATTAAAACTGAAAATCATCAGGTCAGTTGATACGCCGCATCCTATGGAAGAGGATGCGCCGTATCGAGCCTGGAATTAATACGAAATAAAATAATATACAAGATAGGATGCGTCGCATGAGGAAATCTAATGTGCCGCATCTGATGTTATATCAGTATAAAAGGAAAGGGGTCAAGCACGTTTTTCAAGAATCCGACCCCGTGACGTAAACTTGTACTTAATATCATGGTCTCTTTTACCCCCATAGATCAAAACCCATATTTCTTATTTACCCCTAAAAATTTATTTCCCACCATTTCCAAACCAACCCATTCTAACCCTAGTTTTCAAAATAGTTCGAATTCACTCGATTAGGTGAGTGGTATTGTAAATTAGTTTAGGGGAAACCATCTCTATAGTGTCAAGATCATAAGCCCTAATCCAATTTTTATCTAATTCGATCTATAGCATAAACCCTAATTTTCATAAAATTACAAAACGTGAAATTAAACAAAATTAAATAGGATTAATACCTTATAGAATGTAATAGATAAGTTCGGAAATCGGATTAACGAGTTTAGATCAAAATGACGAGTGTGTGTTTTTACTGCGTGTGAGTTTGGGGTAAAAACGAAATCCGGCGTATCTCGTTCTTATTTATAGGGTAAAAACGATGCGCCGCATCACATAATTGTGATGCGCCGTCTTTATCTAAAATTCGTTGACTGGTCAATGTATCATAATTGGTCATAGATACGGCGCTTAGAGTACTAAGATGCGCCGTATCGTTGTGCCAGTGAACAAAATTTAAATAGGGAACGTACCTTGGCCTCCGCAACACTTTTCCTTATACATCAAATTGGGGTCAAACGGTATACCATACGATATGTAAAAATTCAAGATAAGGGCAATTGGCGTAACCGTTCTATTGCGGATCATAATCTCGTTGTTTAGTGAATAATAATTTATTCCATGGTTAGGAACAAATATCGTTTTAAGCTTATCAAAATTGAGATCATAATTTGGACATGATGTATTACATAGATCAATGTCTGAGGAATTTTTACTAAGATCACAACTTTCATTGTGCATTTTGGTATTTTTATGTTTAGGTACTCTATAAGAAAAAAGGTTTGTATCGATGTTTGGTATATCAAATTTCTCCTTTTTAGTAAACCGTTTCTTAAAAACTTTCTTTTCAGACATGAACATGCAATAATCAGACTTAGGTAAAGATAATTCACTTTTATCGTCAAATATTTGAGAGAAGTCTTGTAGAGAACTTTCCTTAAGGCTAAGTGAATTATCGCAATAGATAGCTGGAAAATTAAAGAATTGGAGACTCTCAATGTTACCTGCACCGAGTTTTCTCTTACCCTTACCGTTTACAGCAAGTTTCCAGTTATCGAGGATTTGATAATTCCAACTAACATCTTCAGTTAGGTTCAGAATGTAATCTTCCATAGTGATGCTTGATTCATCCATTATCCTGAAAATCAACTAACTTGTGCATGAGAGTAGCGGAATGATCAAAGTAGATATCAAAAATAAATTATATTTATAAAAATAAATGCGTCGCATAAGCAGAAGCTAATGCGCCGTATTTTCATTACGTTTCAAAATACAAGATTTTTGATTCAGTAAATGCGCCGTATCGATAAAAATCGATGCGTCGCTTCTGTTTAATTAATTCGAAAATTGTTTTTAATTTAAATATATAATACACCATATCTGCAAAAACAGATGCGTTGTATGGCGTTAGGGTTTGAAAAATTCTTATTAAAAACAGAATACGCCATATCTTGGGGAAAAGATGCGTCGTACTCGAATTATTAAAGGCGTTATATTTATAAAATTGAAAACGCAATACGCCGTATCTGTGAAACAGATGCACCGTATCGTTTGTATCAGCACAATACAACGTCAGCAGTTAGTACAAAAAATAAAGAAAAATAAAAAATAAAATAAAATAAAAATTACAGAAAAATAAAAACAAACAAAACCAGAAAATTTGCAAATTATACAATGAATGCAATCTAACTAATATACAACAAGTTAGTGGTTAGAATCTAAAAACCAAATAAAAAGAAAAGTCTAATTAAATTACTAATCAAATTAACAGATAAATACAATTCACTCCTCCGCAACGGCGCCAAAAACTTGATGCGCGTGATGTGTCGTTGCGGTTTAGCAGTGTTAATGCCTACTCAAGTTTTAAATTTATATTTAGCCGACTTATGAATAACACACACACTTAACGAGCAGTGTATCCGGTCAGTATGAATATAATGGTAAGTGTGAAGATCGTTGTAGCTCTTAGACGATGTCTAATATTATTTAATATCTAGGAACACATAATAATGAAGGCGGAATATTCAAACATAGAATCAATCATTATTATGAACAAGGTTTTTCATTCATAATCTCTAACACTAATAAACAAATTAACATGTTCTACCTTGATCAAGTAGAACATGCTCTCTAAACTAAAACACTAATAAACCCTAGGCGTTTATCTCCTACGCCTAAGTTACACACACACACCTTTACTAGACGTCTACATTGTGGAAGACTTGTTAATAAAATCCTACACCCTTGATCTCTTTATATAATAGAGCTTTAGGGTTTACAAATTACTACGAAGGACTAATAAATAAAACTTCTTTTGCAAGCAAGTCCTTCCCCATCTTTTGTAGAATTCCTTCTTGTCACTTCAAGCCCTTCATGTTTCATTCTTCTTGTTTTGTATCATCAAATCAATAATAGACCCAACAGTAAGTAGAGTGTCGATCACTAGGAACGATTTATCTAGTTAACCTAATCAGTATTTTAATGTCCTAAATTAGTTTTACAGCCTAATCTAACGCAAGGGGGTTCAGCCTGAGAGACTGGCACAGATTGGTTTTATTAAACAGTAAATTAAACTAATGAGCACGAATCAACGAATAACATACACGTACACAGATAGATAATAGAGACTGTAAGAAGACCTGTCCTGATAATTAAGTAGCTTGTCACTTGTTTTATTGATCGTTTTATATGAAGTGTATATTAGTTAAATCTTTCTCGTTGGATCTCATTATATCGGCGGGTAAACCCTTAATGATTACTTATGACTATCATATTTATCCAAAGACCTCAGATTAAATAGGCGAGGAACGGGTATGGTAGCCCAAGCAGTGCTCAGCTAGACACAGAGGGTATCAATATACTAATATAAGTCACCAAAGACATGATCATATAAACTTTAATTGATGGGAAAGCAATTTTAAAAGGTGTGTATGATTTTCCGTAGTCACATACACATGCCCATCTATCCTGATGAATTAAAGTGTACTATTACAATAAAACAAAACTACTTAATGAATTAAATGCATGCAGGACCTTCTTACAGCTCTAATATCTTCGCTTGGGGTGTGTCTTGTGTTGCTTCTTCGACTGAACTCGGCTCCTTAGGGTTATGTTGCGCACAAAATTCGTCTAGGTCTTGGGGTATTTATAGTTTCTGTCATAGGGTTTGATGCGGCGCATTGAGTAAGTAGATGTGGCGCATTGACTTAACTTTGCGTGGGGTCCAAGATTAATATATTCTGGAATATTCGTACACCGTCTTCAGATGTGGCGTAACTTGAATCTTTATGCGGCGCATGTCCTTCAGTATCTAGGATTGTATCTGGTGAAGTAATGCGGCGTATCTGAAGTAGAACGAGCTTGATCTTCTTCGTTGACCAAAGTTTCATATGCGGCGCATGATAGAATTACATGCGGTGCATTCTTCAAAGTCAGGCAATGGTCTTCGAGTTCATCTAAGTATGATATTGCGGCATATCTGTTGAGAGAGATACGATGCATCTTCTGGATTTCAGTAGACTTTTGACATCTCGCTTGTTTTGCTCCATAATTAGTCCAAAATTGTCATGTTTCACCTATTACCTGTTTTTACCTGAGAATTACTAAAGTAAACATTAAAGTACCGATTCTCATATATAATATAGTAAAACAAGTCAAATAAATAGGATAAATGATGATAATAATACGTACTTATTTGAGTTCATCACATGACTATTCCTATGTCCCTAGGGACTTCTCGAGTATTACTCTACAAAATTATTTACTTAACAAAGTTTGGGCTTTTTTAGGTTAAAAGATGTTTGGCTTATTTGTGGCTTATTCCAAATTGCTTTTTTCTATTTTCTCATTTTTCCTAAAGTTAAAATAGTACAAGAGAATTTTCTGCAAAGTTTTATATTTTTCCATTAACTTTTACTATTTTTCTTTATTTAATTTCTTTTTCTTAATATTTAATTCATAATAATAAAAATACAAATCAAAAAAATATAATTCTTTTTCCCAAAATTTTCTTTTGTTAATTAGGATTTCAGAAAAATAAATTTGCGTTTGTAGGTGATGCGCGTGGATTGCAACACGCACTACGTTTTACCTCTCGAGGGATCTCGAGAAGCTTGCAATCCCCACCAGGCAGTGTACCTGACCGATGTAGTATAGTGTAGTGGCAAGTACCGGGGGATTGATCGTTCTCTCGCAGGGAATAGTGTTCGTTAGGCTAAAGGCTACTCTAATCTAGGTCTAAGGGTGGAGGAAGATTCTTTTTGTATTTTTATGTTTTATGAAAGCAGTAAAATCTCTGGTTTTGGAGGAGAGGGCGGAATTAGTTGCTAGTCAACTAACCCAAGTTATCTACTTCTAAGCTACTTATATTTTTGTATTTTTTTGGTTTTTTGGACAAACAATGATGGGAGAGTAGTGTTTACTTAGATTTCATTACTCCCTAACTATCTTAACGAATCAGCGAATAACATACACGTACACAGATAGATAATTGAGACTGTAAGAAGACCTGTCCTGATAATTAAGTAGCTTGTCATTTGTTTTATTGCTAGTTTTATATGAAGTTTATATTAATTAAATCTTTCTCGTTGGATCTCATTATATCGGCGGGTAAACCCTTAATGATTACTTATGACTATCCTATTTATCCAAAGACGTCAGATTAAATAGGCGAGGAAGGGGTATGGCAGCCCAAGCAGTGCTCAGCTAGACACAGAGGTTATCAATGCACTAATATAAGTCACCAAAGACATCATCATATAAACTTTAATTGATGGGAAAACAATTTTAAGAGGTGTGTATGATTTTTCGTAGTCACATACACATGCCCATCTATCCTGTTTAGTTGAGTTTTCATTGAGAATAGGGCCATGTGCCTCTATTTCACTAGGACATGAAGATGAGGGTCTTTCTTTTGCATTTTTTTTTCATTCATTGTCTATTATAATGACCTTTCTATTTGTTTTTTTTTACAGATTCATCCCAATCCCGTTCTCAATCCCGGTCCATATTTCAATCCCAAATTGTTAAACTGAAACTGAGATGATGTTGTTGCCATCTTGGATGATGATGAAAACTTGTCAACGTTAATTGATAAACGTTATACGAAAAACTTAACCACAATATCTAAACTATAACTATTCGTCGTTTTAAAATTCAGTTGCTATGCACGAGTACACAAAGTAAATTGAAAATACTTTCCAGTTTACACAATTAACAAAATTACTGATAAACCATTCATGTTGATCAAATTGGCAACTTTTAAAGGAATTTGAAAGATTTCAATTTTACATTGTGTTTGGTGCAAAAGCAACTCTAGAGACGTCAAAAGTAATAACTTTACTCATGGGTGTTTGTTTTGGCTTATATAGCAGGTTTATAGCTTATGTGATTTTTAGCTTATGTTAAATAAGCTCATTTTTTATGAGTTATTTTAAAACTTTTCGGCTTATATAAGCTTATTATGACATGATAAGCTTATATAAGCGGAAAGTTTCAAAATAAGCCACTAAAAGTGACGTTATGAAACATAAGCCGAAAGCAAATAAATCATAAGCCGAAACAAACACTCTTTTAGTTAAAGATTGAGATCCTCTAAAGTTCAAATTGAACATGATAGATCATGTTGGTATTTTGTGAGAAGGAAAAAATATGGCCTATTTTAGTGTCTTACTTTTATTTTAATTAAATTCAAAATCTTATTCAAAATAACACTAAAATGATTTATCATGTTCAACTTCAACTTGAGAAGATCTCCATCGGTTATTTATTTATTTATATAACATAACTCTATCCGTTAGTTAAAGTCTGTAAAATATCATAAACTGAAACCAATATTTGAGCGAAACGTGAAAATATGTAACGAAAAGAAAAACTGAAAGACAATTCTTAATCAAACCCAACCATTCGTACCCAGACCATAACATAAAGAAGCCCATTGGGTCCAAATATTCGAACCAATCAACCCAACGTTAATATTTGTATTCTGTAAGATGAATAACACACACAAACACCAAAACACACAAATGTTCCGTTTCACTGTCCTTTTACAAACCCTAACTTTCAAACCTCAAAATCAAAATGTCAGACAGCATACCTTTCGAAATCCAAACAGAAATCATCAAGAGGTTTCCAGTCATATCACTGGTTCGATTCAGGTCTGTTTCGAAACAATGGAAGTCTCTTATTGATAGCCCCGAGTTTATTAACAATTACCACATTTGTCACACACAACCACAACATCATCTACTTTTAAGATACAAACTAGGCCCTGACCAAAAATATGTTTCGATTGCGGACGATGATACTTTCCCGCAGCATAAGTTTTCCTTAACCGTTCCTCGGTCTGTTAACCTGCTTGAGCAGGCAATAGTACTATGTTCCTCACACGGATTAATATGTTTTTTTGGGTATAATAATGAGTTAGGGGTTAAGAAACGAGAGAGGGCTGTTATATGGAATCCTTCTGTTAGGAAGTGTGTTGATGTTATTGTACCTAAAGTGTTGTATTCGCCGTATGGTTATACTGTTGTTGGTTTTGGGGTTTGTCCCAACACGGGCGACTCTAAGCTTGTGAAAGTTAATAATTTTAGAGCTCAATGGAGTGAAGATACTGATAGATATTATAATCGTTGGGAAGTTGAGGTTTTTACCTTAAGTTCACGTGTTTGGAAGAGGGTAACTATTGATCCGCCACTTAAACCATGTGATTTGTCTTCTGTTCACGTTTGTATTGATGGGTTTATTTACTGGCAAGCTTTTGATGATATTATAGAGGAGCATGGAGTTAGGGCTAATATGATTATTTCATATGATTTGACGAGTGGAGTGTTTGGTGAAGTGTCTCTTCCTGATTGTTTAGTATACGCACATGATTTGTTGCTATATAAGCGAGATGAGTGTCTTGCTCTGCTTGAGTATTATAAAGAGGATGAGATAGCGGTTTGTGGTATATGGATGATGAAAGATGGTGTCACTGGGTCATTTGCTAAGATGTTCACTGTTAAAGTACCGGGTAAGACTGATAGAGTGTCGGAGTTTAGGAAGAATGGTGAAGCTATAAGGGAAACAGAAGATGGTACTAAAGGATCAAGCAGACTCGAAGTTTATGAACCTTGCTCACAACACATCAATGATATTGGAATTAGTGGAAATTCTTCTTCATTCGCTGTGACTTCATATGTGGAAACACTACTTCTGCTTGATCGTTCGGATTCCATCATTCATGTAGCACGCTGATGTTGATGGTAAGGTATCGTGATGAAAATTCAGTTATTAAATTAGTATAGCTTATTTAAATTATGAAAGCATCCTATTTACATTGATGATTGTGTTATCTATGAGATCAACGTTTCCAGCATACTTATGATGAATCTCGCATTGTGTTATCCTTTTTCGATTTCAAAACATGTAGGTTACTCTAAACGGCTTTCAATTCGTATACTTGCTATATCTGTGTTTCTCATTAGGCATAAGTTGGGGTGTGATGTACCAATCACATTTTCCCACTGTGCGGTCATGCATGAGTCTGTCATGTGCGCATAATACAAATAGCATCTAGCAAGTTGACCATCCATAAGCAGCATTAGCAAACCAGCACTTGATGAGAGTTTAACTTACGCTGCTCTGCCAAGCAATTTACACTAGGCCCACTAGAATTCTGCACAATCACATTAAGATCAGAATACCTAGTTTAAGTTACTATGTTAGTTTAAGGCGAAAGATGCAACTCAGTTGACCGACCCTGCATCTCACCTCAGAGGAGACCAGGAGAAGTGCAAAAAGGCTGGAACCGACTGAATCAATGCACATAATTAGGTTTATGATAGTGAACTATGGGAACTTTGCATAAAATTAACATTCTTTAACTAACTGATAATGGAATAGTCGTTATTTAGTTGTTTCTTTTCTTTTTTCTTTCAAGAGCTGTAATATCTTGTTACAATATCTATGTAACAGGCATTTCGATTTAAAGTGAGGTTTTCAGGTCTGTAATGTGTGAAGTTTGGGCCTTTGGGCTTTCATATGCTATAGTCAATGGATATGTCCAATAATAATAATATGGTTTAGTCTTGGTTATGCAACAGGCTCACTTGCTGCCCTAAGCCCTACTGTTCCTTCGCTTACCGCCTAAGACGAATCTATTGCCTCCCCTTCCTCCACGAGTAGATATTTAGTATTGAATAGTGTCAAACCCAATCCCAAGCAATACTCAAGAAGAAAAACTCAAGACTAGGAAACAAGTTTATTCATGGCTGGATAATGTATGCTCGCCTCTATGGTTTAATCCATTACTAGTGTAGGGGTTTTCTCGCCCTCCAAGAAAAATTATTATGGAGGTCTTTCCCGGCAATACTAGCAATGTATCTTTTGAGTTATCAAAGATTTATTAAAAATAAATTAAGATTTTATACAATTTTAAAGCATACATTATTGGATGTGCAAATCAAAGTTTCATCAAGTTGAGTTGTGTCTGATTTATTTTGTGTGGATTTAACATCGTTTAGACCATTTAGCTGGTTTTGTTTATACTTTTCACAGTTTTGAACACAGATAGTGTGTACTCAGGTCATTCATGTAAAGGTTGAAGTGAATATGTGCCTATGTGGTTGTTTGGTTGGGTATAGAACCTAATAATACTACACTCCCTTTTTTGTAATACACACATCTACGATACAAAGTTAGGTTTTCTGATTACCAGAGTTCACGAATCTCATGCTGGTATCTACTCTACTACCTCCCTCATTTTTCTAAATCAGATCCCTAATATCTGCTCTTGAAAAATCGCCTGTCATTACTATCTTCTCTTTGGGAGTCATTATTGATTTTTGTCTGTCTATGAATCTTTTGACTAGCTTTAGAGAAATTGAGATTGTATGTTCAACATTTTTTTTAGTAAATTAAGGTTATACGCTATTTCTGAATTAGCATATCTACTCTGATATTGAGCAAATGGGATTTTGATACCTTAGCAGGTTAACTGGTTTTAAATTTGAACAATTAATCAACAAAACCCTTCAACACTCACTTTATTGATAATATTGAGCAAATGGTTATTTGGTCAAAGATATTAAGTAAGAAAACAAGACTAGGAGACCGAATGATGATGATTTGAATCTTGAATCTTGTAGTAATTATTTTCATTTAATCGTAGTCTAATGCTTCTATTTATGTTTCAGGCATATGATTGTTGTGAGACAGATAATGATGCTTTTGGCGCATACTCTGATGATAGCTACTCATGATGTTATCAACTTCTGTGTTTTCATCTTTTTAATAGTTATTAGAAGAATCATTCTATGTTGTTTTTTTTAATCCAAAATGCAATGACATTGATCCATGTTTTGATTATGATTCTGGTTGCATTTTACTTATTAAAAAACAATCTCCACTGCCTGTTGTTCGTAGATGTAAGGTGATGGTGAATGGTGATACATCAATGGGTCTGCAATTTTTAATGAGGCATAATTGAGTCAAAACAGTATGAAAATGAGGTTTAAGATGGCCACAGCAAGTTTATAAAAATTTATAAATTTACATATAAAGATTAAATCCCTTATTGTTGGGTATGCTAATTATAATTCTCTTGCAGCGATGAGCGACCACTCTGTGCATCGAGTCATGCACACTAAGAGTGTAAATTATCCATGACTAGCTTGGTAACTTGCGAAAATTATTCACAAACACAGCCACCTTCTTTAACTTTGTAATCTCATTAGATAAGTAGAAACATAAACTGCAGCCGAAAAGCTTTATACCAAAATCCAATGAAATCTAAAATGTCTGGAGAGCTGTTCAACAACTATAATCAGTAAAGGTGTAAAGCTAATTAGGTTCTTAAAAAAGAGGGTGCACAAAGATCTCATCTAAGTTGTACAATGATTATCAGACTATGCTTTATGGTGGCCGTCCATCACACGTGAAGGAGCTCCTTTACACGCCAAGATCATGATGGCCGAACACCTACACACGCCATGCCAAAGTAGTTTTTTCGTGTTGGTTGAGTGGTGCATACCACTTAACGAAAAAAATTTGTTTGTTGGTGTGCGTGGGGTATATTGTGGGTATGTTTTTATAAAGTAGGGATTTTTATATATGTTTGGGTAGTTGGTGACCACTACGCCTTTAAAGGTGGCGGTAAATTAATGTGTTAAAAAGCTTATGTAACACCGAGGTGGAGGTGATGGTCGGGTGACTGTACCCAGCCTAACAATCAATATTAAAACACTAGAACAATTTGAACAATAGCCCCTCTTCAATCTCTATGTCTTGCTTGCGTGCACTAAAAGTAGTCAATTCTTAGCTCCACGCCTTTAACGTTACAATTATCTAAGTCGCAAACTTATTATTACACTCTCAATCATCATACAAAGATAATATTACCCGACTATTACACCACAACAACGAATATCTTTTTCCATAGATCTGAATACGTTCATGATGGGGGTAATGAAGAAAAAGTGCATATTGTTGCATGTAATTTTCATATCGCATTCCAATTATACATTCACCTTCACCGCACTTCCGAAATCCAATTACCTTACCTATACGTATGAATGGTTCATGAAGGTTGAATAGCTAGGTAAACGACTTTGGAACATCATGATCCATCTTCACTTGTTACAACCAATGACATGATATAATTACACCACTTAAGTTAATCATCATCTAAAGTTTTCCCATCAAACGCAAGTCAACAACAAAATTCTTCTATATCTACCTTTGACTCGTTCCATCATATAAAGTTTTGGATAAGTCTAGTAATTAGAAACAAACTTTCTAACAATTATTAGAAGCGAGGTAGGAAAAGTGTGGTAGCAAATGAGTGTTTAGCTCATGTGAATTGGATTTTGCCTTTTAACCTTCCTGTTTTAATCTTCCAAGTTATTAGTAGTTAGTTGAAATTTGATTCTTGATTATGATGGTGGCAACTTGTAAGACTGAACATGGAATCTTAGTCCATCTTTGGCTATTTTATAAGACTGAACATGGAATCAAGCCATCATGAAACGAATCTTTAGATATTTGACAAAATAATCTAGTTTCCTATTGAAGTTAGTATTAAGTCAAAAGTATAGAATTCTTAAAATAAGCACTGATCAAGTGATCAACCATGGTTGTCATTTGTCGCAATCTATATCTACTCTAACGGCCAACCTATTTGTATTTAATTCACGTTTATGTCTTTTAATAATTGATTGTTACATCGAACTACTAAACAAATCCCACGTCTTGTTACTGTACTACTGCAAATTCACCATTAATATTGCTGCCGATTTAGGTTTAATACATAGCATCTTAAAAATAATTCACATTATTTAGACAATCGACATCATTATAGCTAATTATATTTGCATATATTCCAATACTAAGCGTTCATCAAGTGTATGCTGAACCGATGTAATCCCAAAACACGCGATCAGAAACCATGACACCAAATCTTTATATAGTAATCCAAAACCATAAAACGCTAACCACATCACATATCTATTTAATGAAAACATTACGCGGCCTCCTAAACTTATATAGACAATAAATATAAACAACAAATGTACGCACAAATACAATCAACACAACAAATGTATAAAAAAATAACGCAAACAAAAAAGCAAAAAGCCTCGCCGCAACGCGCGGGCGCCATCCACCTCGTTCTAATATTGTTGATACAAAAGTTGGGCGTTCCTTATTTGGACTCTTGTTCTCGTATCAATTGAACCTTGATGTCGTGACCTGCGCACTAAGAAAGNGCCCCAGAAAGATTTTGGAGATTTAACACGTGACGGCGTCACGTGTTACTGGATGTAGGTCGTCACGTTCTAGCGTAAAGGGAGACGACCCAGAGAAGTTTAAAGGGGGACGGCGTCAGAGTCGAATCTGAGCAATCCGAGGAATGTTTTGGCGGCGAGGTGACGGCGTCACACCCTATAAGGTGACGCCGTCAGATTGTAAATTATATATATATTCGTCTAATTTTCATTCATTAGTGTGCAACTTTTGGGAAAAACCCTAGCTCGTGTTTTATAGTATTTTTAAGGGTTTTTCACCCTTGAAACTTGGATGCTTAATTAAAGATAAATCCTTTTCCAAATCAATCAATATGTCTATGTGTTGTTTGATTATATCTTATGCTTGTCTTTCAATTAACATGCTAGGCTAGGTCTTTATTGTGTTTGCTTGGATCTAATGAAACCTAGCTATTGATTATATGTTGCTGGTTTGTTTGAGATTATTGTGGGTAGGTGAAGTCGATGTTAGGCTTAAGAAAACTGGCTAACCTCCTATACGGTAACTTGCTTGAACGTCTTAAGAAACATGAATCAGATGTGTACTACGATTATATGGTTGTATTTAATGCATGAGCGAATTCTAATGATCCCATGTTAGGAGCTTTTAGTCGGCTCGACATAGGAGTGAAGTTGGAGCTTATAGAGTTAGGGAAGATCGTACACGGCCCTACGAATGGTTTAAAGAATACAACCTGTCATCCACACAATTACAACAAACCAACTAACATGTAAAAGATAGCTAGGGAGTAAGGAAATCTAAGTAAACACATATTTATCTCATATAAGTTTCACAACCATTTACTTTTTCTTGTTATTTTATTTTAATTGCAAAAGTAGTTATTTGGGTTAGTTGACTAGCAACTAATTCCGCCCACTCTTCCAAAACCCGAGATTTTTACTTGCTTTCATAAAATATAAAAATACAAAAAGAATCATCCCTCAACCCTTAGACCTAATTAGAGTAGCTTTTCAAGCCTAACGACACTATTCCCGAGAGAACGATCAATCCCCCGGTACTTGCCACTTCACTATACTACATCGGTCAGGTATACTGCCTGGTGGGGGTTGTAAGCTTCTCAAGATCCCTTGAGAGGTAAAACCTAAGAGCAAAGGTTGCAAAACCCACGCATCAAGTTTTTGGCGCCGCTGCCGGGGAATAGTTATTGCTTAGGTTGAAAATTTTATTTTTACTTAGGTCTACTCATTAGAATCCTTTCTAGTGAGATTTTTATTTTTATTTTTATTTTTTTAGGTTTTCTTTAGTCTATCTCTTTTTTTCTTTGTGCTTTTGTTCGTAATACTTCTTTATGAGTAATATCNGTAAGCTTCTCAAGATCCCTTGAGAGGTAAAACCTAAGAGCAAAGGTTGCAAAACCCACGCATCAAGTTTTTGGCGCCGCTGCCGGGGAATAGTTATTGCTTAGGTTGAAAATTTTATTTTTACTTAGGTCTACTCATTAGAATCCTTTCTAGTGAGATTTTTATTTTTATTTTTATTTTTTTAGGTTTTCTTTAGTCTATCTCTTTTTTTCTTTGTGCTTTTGTTCGTAATACTTCTTTATGAGTAATATCGATCGTTTGGTCTCTGTTATTCGTGTTTCCCGTCGTAGGAACTTCCAACTACCCAACCTGCCCCCTATTGCTGAAAACGAAAACCCACCAAATCTGTCACCCGATCATCACTTTAATAACAATTCTGATATGGACGAATCTGACCAAGACACCGACCATGAAAATGGCCCTTTTTATTATTCGTCGGATTCCGATGAGTACTTAGGGGATGGGGAAGTGATAGATGATCCTAAGGGAGAAGAGGGAGCTAACCCTCTCAAGTATGTTGACCCTAGAACAAGGATTGAGAAAGATAGTTTGTTTAATATGCAATTTCCTTGTAAAATTAGATTTAGGAGCTTCGATGCTTACCTTAACTCGTCCTTACCCATGAGCATAATCTCACGCGCTGAATATAATAGAATCATGGTGAATGAGTTAGAATACCAAGGAGATAATATTGTTGCTAGAACTAAAACATTGCACGTGTTTGTTGGGAGCTTTGTTTATTTAGTTGACTTTATGGTTATGGAGAATCTAGGCGAGTTTGTTGATAGTAACTTAACCCAAGTTGTGTTTAGAAAACCCTTCAAAAGGTTAACCAATTTAGACGAAAAACTCATGGAAGGGTTAATTACATTTTCAGACGGGGATGAAGATTTTGTGTATCAAATGCCCCGTGCACACCCTAGATATAAGATTTTGTTTCTATTGAGGGATGTAATAGGCTTCCCCCTCTAGATATGTTGAGTGAGAAGGACACAAGAAAAGGGCTCAAATATCCTCATGAAAAGAATAAGAGGTATTATCGCAGATGTTTAGAGCTAAGTGATGACTATAAGAGAGATGAGGCAACAATTAGGTGGCTCACACTTGGATACGTGAGCATTAGTGGCTCACACTTGGATACGTGAGCATTAGTGACACTAGGTGAACGTGACTTTGAGTCTAGCTACAAGACTCATTAATAAAGAAAAGCGCTTCTTGGGAGGCAACCCAAGCTTTATTTGTTTTGTGTGTTTGTTTATTTGAATTTATTTGTTTCCGTATGTATGTTTTATTTTTATTGTTATTGATTCATGTTTCAAATTAAAATTGTGAAAATGCTTTATTTTGTTTTTAACTTCGTCTTAACTACATATAAAGGTATTTGCAAAAGATAAGTGTAAGGGAAATCTAAATTTGTTTATAAGAACGAATTGGAACATGAATTGTAACGATATAAAATGAACATACATATTAGTATTTGTTCGAGTCAAATGCTTGTATCGAGTCATAATGAAATTTTACAGGATTCCAGGAATTGAGGTAATTATTTTTCCAGAAATTTTCCGGAAACTAAACATAAGGATTCTGTCAGATCAATTCTGACGGCGTCAGGCTTTGATTCCAGAAAAAGTTTTTAAAATTTAGTTTTTCTGCCGGATTATAAAAATTACTGCATCTTTAATTCCAGGAATCTGCAAAAATTTTCATTCCACAAGCATTATATCCTTATATAGAATTTGCCGCCGATTTTACACAAGGTTTGCCTAGATTGTTTTCTCAGGTTTAACAGGTTATATTGGACAAGAAGATGAACATGGAATCAAGTTCATGACATCAAGCTTTTGGAGTCACTTTGATCTTGGAGCTTTTACATCATCTTGGAAGAAGATCTAACCATGTTACCACACGATCCACATCAAACGAATCAGGGGAGTATTTGTTCATTCTTTCATTTTCTTTACTTTTACATCTTTTATGTGAACATTGGGGACAATGTTCGGTTTAAGTGTAAGGGGGGGGGGTAAATGAAGTCACCTTAGAAAATGCAATTACGCTTGATTTTTGTTTTGTTTAATGGAAGATATGTAATAAAACCGAGAGAAATATTTGTTAGGGCAATTTTAGCGCCAAATTTAAATTTTTTACAACATTTAGGAGTGAAACTTTAGTCTTAATAAGCGTTTCATGGATACGGAATTGTATGACTAGCACAAAAACCGTACCACTCAAAAAAAAATTTCCCCAAATATGTGAGGTTCGCCCCTAGAATTGTTAGGAAAATCATTCATTGTTGATGCTTGTGTGTGTACCGGTAGCCTATAGATTCTAGAACTTCCGTTAGTGACCATCCCAAATCCACAAGTGAGACTATATTCGTGTAGTGTAACACCCCCAAAAATAGAGAATCGCGGAAGCATACAAGCATTTGGGGTGCTACGAAAATTGGATAACACAACACAAGATACATGGAGAACGGATTGAAAATCCGTTTAAATATATATTACATAGTTATAAGTCAAATGTAATACCTAAGTTCAAGTTTTGATAAAATAAGGCCCAGTTACATGATTGTCCCAAAGTTTTCAGAGTTACGCTTGTGTAAAAACACTTAAGATTATTACCTCGCCATGCACTGCCTTCATCATAATCATAGTTTAAGCACCTGAAAAACATGCTAAAAGTCAGCTAACGCTGGTGATTCTATAGGTTTAAAGTAAATAGCACGTATGGACCATAGCAATAATCAGCAAGCACACACTAAACCCGCATGCGACACTAAGCTCAACAGCCGAACTAGACAAAAGAATGCCAAAGGCATTAAATATAATAAAGGTGCCCGCGAGTGATAATCCCCAGTCACTCGAGAAAAAGGTCGTCATGCTATACGTTCGCCTTGACCATGGCATGGCCAACCGAACGGAGGAGTCACCCTCAATAGATCTATTTATAACATACGCGTTTCCCAGCAGGAATTGACGGTTGTCGATAATGGACAAATTGAGATTCAAGCAAACTTAGGTTTCCGCATACTAGTGTGTAAAAACAAGTTCAGTTTTGGTCCATGAAAACAGTTTTGCATGTTTCTTACCCCAAGGTTATAAAATAGTACTTATAAGAAAGTTGGGGCTATAAACTCACCTTAAAAGATAGCAATCTGCTAGTCAACAAGTAAATAGTGCAACCGCTCCGACACGCGACCTAGTTAAGTATGGTAAGTCTTAGTATAATGTTCGTGATTTAAGTGTTTGACTCATTCGAAAAGATTTATGTGTTACCATGTGCTTGTGTATTTCTTGCTTGTTGTGTGGTACGTACGTTTCAAAAGTAGTTTATTAGAAAAGTTCTTGGTATTGGCTCTTGGTGATAGTGAATGGTGTGAGAGTGCATAACGGAACATCCGTGTGTGTATATATATATATATATATATATATATATATATATATATATATATATATATATATATATATATATATATATATATATATATATATATATATATATATATATATATATATATATTAAGTGTAGTAGTGGTGATAATGCTTTTAATTAATTAAGTTTATAATTAATTAAATATACTTGAGAAAACCTTAAAACGATAAGTTTGTGAGGAAATATTATATTATAGATAATTCTTATTATTTATAATATAATTATATGTTAAGTATTTAAAATAAATACATTTGTATTTAGAAAACTATATAAACGTAAGTATTTGGTAAAGTACTCTAAGTGTTATATTTCTTAGAAATTTGGGCATGACCCGTTCCTTTGTTAAATGTTTCTACTTTCCTCAAATGTTGCAATCTCTCAAATAATTCACTTGTCACTTTATTTGTAAAATTTAGTACGTAATAACTATATTATTTGTTATTAATATAGTTATCGTCATAATTCGTTCTAGGTCACAAAAATAGTCACCGTAAGTTTCAAATATATGTAAAACTCGTTTGTGTCACCCGAAAGGTTTATTAGGCTTAAATTTCACTATTGGGCCCGTTAGCCCATTATTAGCCCAAAAATATATTTTCCGGTTTAAGTTACGTTTTATATATTGTTATATATCGAAATTAATCTTTATACGTCCGATAACAATTTTTGGTCAAAAATTCAAAGTTGGAAAATCTTTGTTGGGCTCGGCTCTACTGTTCACCGAACACCCAAATGGGCTCATTGGGCCAATCGGCCCAAAACCAATTTTAGTGGTTTAATTCATTTAACTTTTATATTTAAACATAATTAGACTTTTAATTATGTTTAATCCTCAAAATATTAAGTTTGGTCAAATTTATTTTTATTCAACTAAAAATAATATGTGTTGACCCAAAATAATTAATTTCACCAAAAATTGTATTTTTAACTAATTATTTATAATTAGTTACGGTTAATTCGATATATATTAAATTATAATCCTTCAAGTAAAAATCTCACCATTTCACCACTTGAGCCAAAATTTTATGTTTTTCAAAACCCCAATAGTTTCATATTTTTATTTGTGCCGATTCTTATATATATACATATATGTATATATATATTGTTTTAACTTGTAAAATTAGTACTAATTATGTTTGTGCCTTCAATTTAGTACCACAAGTAACAAGTCTTACCACACAATCAAGAAATCTACACATTAACTCTATGCATTTAATGACAGTCGATCCATGCATGCAAACATATATGTATATATATGTAAACTTTTCATCTTAACAAAATATATACATTTAGCACTTGGTAACCTCATTTGACATCACAAGAACATGTTATAAACAAGATTTGGAAAGTTTGATGAATCCTTACAATGATTTTGAGATGGAACGTGGCTATGGAGGACAAGAAAAGACCCAAAAAGCTTCCAACTCAACCCAATAATTAACCCACAACACTTGTAAATATCACCCAACTAATTTGATCTTCAAGATTTTTAAGAAATTTGTGTGTGTGTGTGTGTTTGTGTTCACGGCAAAACAAGAAGGAAGAAGAAGAAATATGAGTTGAGGGTTCACACAAGTAACTAGTTAAAGAATAAAGGTTGGATAATAGATTTGGTTTTTAGGGTGATTTGTGGTTAAAGGGATAATTTGCATGTGATTAACTTGGGTGGGTGGTGACTAAGCCCTTATGTGGCCGGCTAGGGGATCCAAGGAGGAGGGGGTTTGATATTTTTACTCCTCGTTGGTTTATCGTGTGTCGGTTTAAGCTTAAATGTAACCGTTGCGTCCCGGTTTGACGTTTTTGGACACGTATACGTAAAATAAAGTTTTTAGCCACGATTTTGTCAGAAATGTAATAAAATGGGTTTACTGACTCAAAAATATGTTTACTTGACCTTTACCATAATTACTGTGAAGTCGGTTCGCGTGCGGCGTTGTTTTTCAGAAAATGTGAGAAAGCTCTCAGTAAATTACGAAACTTGTCAGTAACTATCCGAAATGGATTAATTTGTGTTTACTGACAAAAATAGACTTTTTCCGTAGTGACTATAAGCTACAGTGTGCAGGACAGCTCCCGAAAATGTTCAGAAATGTGCAGAAATGTGCAAAAATGCATATAATACTCAAAATGAACGTAATAAATAGAAATTTATTATTAAATTGATTTGTGAAAAATACCATTTGTCATATGTAGTTAGATTTACTACATGATAAGAGGCATTAGGATAACCCTTGTTTTTAAACCCGTATTATAATTACTTGACCAATGAAGCCAATGAACTTGACTAGTAAAGTCAAGTAATTCTCCCACACCTTAGCGTTGTACTCATTTTTAGTACACGATACCCCTAGTACACCCCTCAGAGCCTATCTTTTCGTTTCTAACTTTAAGCATTTTACTTAAAGGAAGAATTTGTTTACAATCCACCCCCAAATGTACACCCAAATCGCTTTAGTCTACCTTGTATGCACTCATCTTTAGTGCATTATTGTTACATGTTTAAACCCTTAGTTAATTGTCTTATTGATTACATGGTTGCTAAGTCGAGTCATATCCTTGTACATATTGTTTTGGGACGATTGGGACTCATGGGTAAAGTACTAATGTAATGGAGTAATGGGGAAGAAGTCAATTATTACCCCCACATGTGCGTTAATGTTTTAAAGTACTCAAAGTTTTTCAATTATCTTAATTCGAGTCATTAGAATAGTTAATTGTATAGTATGTAAAAGTTCAAGTGTAAGGGGAGAACTGAGGCCCCTATGATGTATTATTTTGGATGGTAGGGCAAGAGTGTATGAAAAAAAAATCGAAAAAACAAGAAAAACGAAAAAAATTGGAAAAAGAAAAGTAGAAAAGACATACGGACTACCATCCCGTTTCATTTTATTTTTATTTATGTTTATGTTATTTTCTTATTAGCTTAAGTCGAGTCGAGTCTTGGCTTAGCAACGCCACTTTGTGCATGTATTTGATCAAGATAATTAACTCGCCACCACTAAAAATACCCTTTATTCCAACAAAACTGTGTTTATCATATCCCTACACCTAACATTATAACCCTTTGTAAAGCCCTCTTTGATAGTTTATCTTGGGTGCTTACGCCTAGTGGAGGAGGTTTTCGATCCTTTCCCAAGCATATGGTAACCTATTTGCTATGACAGGTAGTGAGTGATATTTCTTCCATTTCCATTTAGTTATATATGTTTATAACACCCGAGAGATGAGAGTATCCAAACACTATTTGTGAGGTGCTAAAAAAAAAAAAAAAAAAAAAAAAAAAAAAAAAACAACAACATAGCGAGTTTCGTACATAATACGGTTAGCGAGTATTAATTTTTCTGTTTTATTACATTTAGCGAGTTTAGTTTTTATGCTGTCAAGTTTATTTTTAGTCCAAGTTTATTTTGCAGTCGTGCTTATCTTTCTTTTCTTCTTTTCTTATTTCTTTTACAAGTCGAGTTAGTTTTATTTCACCTCATCGTCTTCGAGTAGGCTTTTATTTTCGTTAAATCTAAACGTTATGCCTGCCCGAAATTTTCTTAAATCTTTTTAGATCGTTTTTTTTTGATAGTCTTGGATGTGTCAATTTTAGTTTTTTAAACTTAATTACGTTTACAGGTGACAAGTCATTTAATTTCTTTATCGCTTTAAATTTTTAATATGGAGTCTCGAGTAGTTTTAAAACCGTTTTGCCCCTTTAAAAGCTAGGCTCTTTTTGGAGTTGCTGGAGTTAAGTAAAGGAGCTTAAACGTTTTGTGAGTAAGTAATCGCAAAGATGTACTTAGACGGTGCTTGAGTTAATTATTCGAGGCACGAAACCTTACTTGAACGATTATTTCACTCGTCTTCGGAGTTAACTATCTCTTCAAAGATTAATTAACACTAAACTCGAGAAGGAAAATAACCGTCACAAAGCTTTTACTTCAAGCTTAACGAACTTTATTCGCGATCGCTTTGCAACACATTGTCCTTTAAATTCATTTACCGTTTTATTTACCTTATCGCTTTCATTTACCGCTTTCTTTAGTCGCTTTTATTCACTGCAAACTTTACTTGTTTTCTTATTTCATGTCGTTTTACCGCTTTACTTTACTTTAATTTGTCGTTTAGCTGTAGACACAAACATAACCTTCTTTTAAAACACTTATTCATCACCATTAGCTTCACGCGTCTTGGAGTGACGCGATCCATATTCAACCCCTCGTTGGGGGACAACGAACTCGTGGTTTGAGCTTGCACTTTGGGCTCCGGCGAAACTTCATCAGTTTTC
>LBNU01011939.1:88267-113599 GCA_014162995.1 Artemisia annua | reverse complement strand
CCTTAGAAGTTTGTGTGTCACACCCTGAATGGTTACCTTATATATGCCAGCGGAATGGATACCTGTGTGCCTGTAACAACAGGGCATCTTGCATGACAAGTGGTATGTTGAACGACCTAAAGTGTTCGTTTTCTGAAAATACATCGTGCGGTTGCATCATTAAAACATTCATGCGGAAGATTTACAAAATAGGTCCCCCATAATTGAGTGTACAATCTTTCATTTGAAAATTAAGTTCAACTTGATCGAAAGCGGTCGTTACATCAAGTTGCCATAAAATGAAAGTAAGAGCCGCGTCGTACTCCTAGACTTCCATGCAGTTGGCTTCCAAAATGCAAGTCACAATGTGGTCTGTATGCTTCTAGTTAACCTGAAACTACATTTGCTAAAACGGTCAACACAGAATAAATGTTGTGTAGTCATTAAGTCATAAGGTTTAGAAAGGATGAGTATGTTAGTACGGACTATACCAGTAAAGTATCCGTGTACTCTTGAGCGTCACCACAGATGACACTATGAAACTGTAAATCTTAAGCTTATGTGCATGATAGAAAGAAGGTCAATTTCTAATCTCTTGAAGTCACTATTAAGTAAAATAGAGTATAATAAGTATATTTTGAGAATATGTTGACCTATGGTAGTATTTAATCTATATTGCTTCATCAATGACCCCGAATAGTCTCAGTTTTGAATCTGAAATATTGAAAAGGTAGATGTTTAATTTGATTACTTCTTGATCCCCAGAGTATGTGGACAGGTGCCTTCTGCCAATCAACACTGGTTAATTGAATGAAATTCATATCTAGAGTAAGCAGCGACTATGCTGTTGTCGGGGCCGTGCCGGCGACAGGTTCTTAACACACGGGTATGCGCGAAGTTGCACGTCAACCGTCTCGTCGGTCTCAGCCATTATATTGTCTACTTCTCAGAGACTGCAGATCTCTCTCGCTTAAATACCAATTAACAGTTACGAGTTGAAGTGGGGGTGGACTTGACTAGAACGACTGACGAGAATTTTTTGTCTTTAAAATTACTAGTTACTTAAGTAGAAAATCGTATTGTGATGGAATGGATTGAATGTATTTTTATGCGAATCGTATGAAAATATAATTTAGGTTGCAAGTTCAATTCTCGGCCCGTGGAGATAATTGAAATTACAACTCTAAGATATTAATGTGGTATACCTCTGAATGAGAAGGAGACTCACAACTCAAGAAAATAGGAAACAAAATAAAAAGATATCTAAATGTATGACTGATGATTAAAATATATGAGTTTCCAAAGCTCCTAGCGTTTATGAAAACATGATCAATAATGACACTTGAATATTAAATAGCACTCTAGAGTACGCCTATCCCGACTCTAGTCAATCAGAGTCATCACGTAGCCACTGCGCTTTCTGATTTCCCGCGACAGGAAAAATAAGTGTTTAGGAACAAGGTATATTGGTTGGCGACGGTAGACAGGTGTAATGTTATCAGAGTATGTACATTCTTCAGTGTCGGAGTTATCCAACGCAGCGAGTTTCACTCACATGTGAATTCCTATTACAAGGCGCCTGTAGTGACGTATATGTCATGGCTCTGATGAATACGATAAATAACATGATTATTACGTAAGTGAGAAGAATATAATAGGCAACATAGCGTGAGTGAGTTATATAGTAGAAAATTTAGTGCTATATTGAACTGCGATGATTATATTTCTACACTTTACAAATTTTTCAAATACGGTATACTAAAATAAGAGCTTCGGTATTAAGATTACTAGCTTGTAAAAGTCACGTGTGGAATTATTGAGAGGTTAGGAAATAAAAATTGAGTATTTTCTGAAGCACGTCTAGCAGCCAAGCGTCTCAAAATTTTACAGGAGTAAAGAGATGTGTGCCTCAATGAGTGTATCTAATGTAGTTTTGATATGTGCGTAAAATGTTTAATGGTCGGAAGTATAGATCTTTAGTGGCTAAAAGCTGTCCATTCTGGGCAGTTTTTTGATGAAATGTTTGGATGGTTAGCTGTAGACATATATAGCTCATACTTAAGTCCAACATGTACGACATAACTAAAAACTTATTAGAATTTAGAACTAAGGCCAATAATAGGTGCTCTTGATATGCTTTTTATGCTATGTAACTTTTGTTAGGTTGTTGTTTATCTTAATGTGTCCCAAAAACTCCAGAACTGATCAGGATTGACGGAGAAAAACTGGGCTTCCTTCACACATGAGTCTTTACGTACGGTTTATACTATATTTATGATCTAGGAAAAGGACCCTACTGAGGCCACACCCATCGCCCTGACAACATATATGTTGGCAACTATTCAGGGTGATAACAAAATTTCACCTCTGCCTTCTCCAACTAAGAAGGAAAAGAAGAAGGGACCAGGGTCCAAGAAGGTGACTAAACCCAAGTCACTCGCCATTGGCACCTCAGTCTCACAGTCCAAGAAAAGGGGACAACAACAGACCCTGACCGCTGACACCCTCAAGATAATCACCAACTCCTTGACCCCAAAACAACCGCCAACGGAGGGCACTGAGACATCACACTCAGTGTCCTCGGGCAAACCTTCTCCTTATGACTCTATTAACATAAACAAGTTAGTAGGGTCAGGAACAACTCAACAATCACATCCTGTTAAAGACACTGACAAATCACAATCAGTGTCCCAGGGAGAAAAGGGTCCTATATCCTCGGTAGGAAAGCACCACCCTACTAAGAAGGGGACTCGCACCAAATCACATCCCGCTAAAGGCTTAGGTAAATCACAACCTAAGCATCAGGGAGGAAAGGCCTCTAAATCTTCGACAGGCCAGAACAAGCCTGTTGGAAAGGGAGGCCCCAACATCTCATTGCCTAATGAGGACATTCGCCAATCAAAGCTTTTGTCTGAGGGCACCACTACTCTTCCCCAAGACTCAGAGGGACACTTACAACCAGCTGATAGGGAATATACTTTCACTGATACTAATGATAGCACTGACGCAAACCCGTCAGTGCCTGAAGGGTCACTCGGGGACAAAGACTCAGGAAGATTAATGCCACCCACTGATATGGAACCATCAACCCCCCCCCCCCAATGGCGAAGCGCATTCATCGCAAACTGGCCCTAAGGACCAGGTAGACAAATCCCAGTCTACCGGAATAGAGGGGTCAGGGAGCGACCACAACCTGGCTGATCCGGTTTTGGAAATTGACTCTATGGCGATGTTCCATGCTATTCTTGACTCCGATGATGATGATGTGAGCAAGAGCAGTGAAGAGGAATATTTTGAGGCTGGGGATGACATGAAGACTGAGGAACAAATAAATGAACCTACTGAACCAACTCATCAGTCTCCATCCCACGCTGCTGAGGAATCTCAACATGAGGGGTCTCAGCCTGAGGATGAACCTTCTGTTTCCTCAGACAAGAGTGATGCTAATGTTGCTCTCACTTGCCGCCATATGATCAGATTTTTAAAGAAGGCTACCTCAGGTCTTCTTCAGGGGTTCACCGATGAAGTTTTTGAGATGCACACTGAACAAGCTGCTCATTACTTCAATCTGAAGGATGCAGTTGAAGATTTTCATGACAATGTTTTGGAACAGCAATCAGGTGTTGACCACAACCTGAACACCCTGAACTCCCACATGAACAAGTTTGTTACATCCTTCAACAAACTTGTCCATCAGGTTGAAACAATTCAAGAGTCTGTCAAGGAGGATCCTGAGCTCAATAACAGACTACTTCAGGCTTCTGAGAGCTTCATTCAGCAAACTGCCACCATGCTCAAATCCCTGGATCTTCCATCCCTTAACTCCTCAGTGACAGGAATTCAAACCTCCTTCAGCACTCTTGAACGACAGGTAGCTGACTGGGCTAAGTCATCTAGCTCAGTGGCCTGGTCTCTTGGCTCTCGCCTGTATGCCATTGAAAGCTCTCAGGCTTCCCTTGAATCCAAGGTGTCTTCCATTCAACAAGATACTAAGGATATCAAGGCAATGATGTCTGAAATGTTCCAGGCCTTCAAAGGTTCTTCTGATGCAGTGGACACTCCAACTTTTGCTCTTACTAATGTTCCCGCAACAGTTGAGGGGGAGGAGAATACTGAAGCTCCTACCACTGAAGTCCCAGTTACTGAAGCACCTCAGTCACACACTGCGGGGGAGATTCCTGCTCAGGTTGCTCCAATATCCTCATACAAGGAACCTGAAACATCTTCCTCGCAACAGGACAAAGGCAAGAAGAAGCTTTTCGAGGAACCTGACACTCACCTGGTGCCTACTCCCTCAGAGGTCAGGAGTGGCTCTGCTAAAACATCCAAGATTCCCTATGTCATCAATGGGATATCTTATTGGATGACTGAGAATGAAATTTCAGCATATCTTGATAGGGTGGATAGAGAAAGAAAGGAAGCTGAGGAAGAGAGGATTAGCAAACCTGATCTTATTGAAGTGGTAAATGAAGAAGCTCAGTCTCTTGGGATCAACCCTGAAGAATTGGTAAACAGGGAAGGTGGTGAGAAATTCAAAAGGGCTCAGGAGGCAAAACTTGCGGAGCTCAAATAAAAGAGGGATGCCAAGCTAAAGAAAGCTGCTGAAAACAGGCAAAAGAACATTGATAGATACACATGGATCATGACGCAGAGATTAAACCCTGAAACCATCACTGATGTTAAAATCCATGTGAAAACCAATCCTGCAGTAGTCACCGTCTTCAGGGGTCAGGACAAACGAAACTTTGAGGTGCATGATCCTTTCAAGATCACTGACTTCGGGATCACTGAGCTCGATGAACTAGCTCCAATCATTACAAAGAAAAACAATATAGTGGTCCCGAAACTGATGAAATCCTTCGCAACTCGTTATAATCACCTAACCCAGAAACATAAAGAACTTGGGATTCCCTCTCTGATGCCACCTTCAGTACAAGCCATTCAGGCCGTCCCATCTCAGGAAGCATCGTCTCAGCCCTCTCAAAAGAAAAGGAAAAGAATAGGTACTGAAGCAGAGATCAAGGTTCCTGGACTTGAATGCGACAGAAGCCTTCCTGAAGGGGTTACATTTGTCAACAACACAGTCCTTGAACTACCTGAAAGAGGCCTATGCTTCGTTGATGAATTTGGGGAAGCGCCTTCCTTTTCAAAGATGGCAGATATTGATAAGGCTGGGGTTAAGGCTATGCTTATGTACTTCATGTCATGGCTTCTCCATCAAAATGCTGACAATGTAAAGGTTCTGTAATAAGACGCCTGAAAACAAAGATTACAGGCACATCCTGAGAATACATGGTACTGAGATCCAAAGAGCTAAGCTTGAGGCAGCTTGGTTTTACCACCTCCAACATGCTGAAGCTGGCAACACCTTCCATCCTTGTATTCTCTTTTTTTGTATTTTTGTTAGGAACTGTAATAGCTTATCGAATCGCTGAAAATGATGTTTTTGTTTTATCAGCTGTCCCTCAAAATTACAGTATAGACACTTAGGCCTATTTATATGCCAAATAGGGGCGGGGGGGAAGCAGGCTCGTTGGGGTCCACTCTGAATTCCAAACTCTCTTAAACTAGGATTTGAAAATAAAATAACTAAGTGTTTAACTACGCTTTCAACACAATCAAGTCACTGAGATGAATAGTCACTCAGCTGAACTCCATCTTCAGGATGCTTGGGACAAGCTTAAGAAGAAAAGCTTTCCATTCAGTGAGGCGGATTCTCAGTGGTTGGCACCTAAGCCAAATAAGAAGGTGATGGATTCGGTAAGTGATGGCAATAACTCACTGAATCCCAAGTTACTCCTCACTGAAGCAACAAAAGCTAAAGACTGAAGATTAAAGACATAAAGCCTGAAGAAAGGGCGGGACAAGGCGGGAAAAGTTTGAAATAACAAAAAGTGTCAGTATCCTTGTAAAGTCAAACTTTCCCTGAATGGCGTGAGTTCAGAATGGTGTCATATCTGAATCTCAGAAAGTAGTATTGTCCTATACCCAAAATAGACTTATGTAACAGAGACAAAATACGTAAGTATTTTTGTCTCAACTAGGCTGATGTAATCTTTGTCTTTATCACAACGGTTGTAATATACTTGTGTATAAATATGAGTCATAAAAGAGAGTAAAGGTTGCGGAGTTTGTGCACTTAATGCTTAGACATTCACAAACTAATCTTTACTCTCTCCAAATAGCAACCATCCCTAAGATAGCTTAGTGGGTCTTTTGTTGCTACTTAAGCATAGCTTAAGTTTAGTGAGGAGTAACACCAAACATACTTGTCATTTCAATCCCAAGTGTTTATTCCGCGAACACTTGGGTATAATTCTTTTGATTAATTTCTAATAAAGAGTTAAACGTTGAAAAACATTGTTTCTTATCTTTTACGTTTGTATTACTTAGTTATTAATCTCTGAACTTTTAAAATGACTCATATTTTATTATATACAGAAAGTGATCAATGGTGGAACTGTTAACTACTGGACCATAGGCAGAATGAACAAACAGTTGGCGCTTTGTTCATGGACTTGTGTCCATGTGTCCGAGCAAAGGCATTGTAAGTATATACTCCTGTGTGTAACCATAGCAATGCGTTCTGCCATGCTTACAACTTTGAGAAGGCCCTGGTTGATCTCCAGATCAGTATTCACGCAGCTAGCAAGGGTTGCACCACCTGGACATCAGCTGCAGATGCTGTTTGTAACCTCCCTGAAACTAAAAGAACTTACCGTAAGTTAACTCTTTTAAATTCCTCAAAGTGTTTGTGTGTGCGTGTGTGTGGTACAGACTTGTTTTTGGCTTAAATTGATCCTTTTCTTTTTATCAGCAAGGATCAAACGTATCTGTGAAACTAAGTTGGGAATTGTGTCCCAGTGCTGCAAGCCTCAGAATTTGATGAAGCTAAGCAATCAGTACTTCAAAAGCCCTAGAGATCAGTTTGAAAGTAAGCTCTTTTCCATCTTGAAAAAATTCTTATGGTTTCAATTTGTTTACATCATTTAATTATTTTGTTCAACCATAGTTGGAGGGAGAAACACTGTCATGTGTGCCACTCTGAATGGCAGGCTTCCTTATGTGACCGATTGGCCAACCATATATTGTGGGCCGATGTCACTTATTGTCAGCCTGGAGAGGATTTCAGCCCTTCGATTGCCGCTGTGAGCTGCTATGCCTATTGTTCTTACTTTATTGCATTATTTAGAAGGTAGCAGTTCTGACCCACTTGACCTAAAAATGGTTCTAAACGATTTAGTTTGATTTTAAACAAGTCAAAAATGCCACCTGCCTCTTAACTGACGTTTAGTTTGACTTGTTCAAAATCAAACTAAATCGTTCAAAATCAAGCTTTTGACATCTTAACAGTTAAGCTTCTAAAGATAGGGGATTTTGAACAAGTCAAAAGCTTTTGACATCTTGACATATTTAGAAGTGCCACTTTCAGTGATTTAGTTTGATTTTGAACGATTTAGTTTGATTTTGAACAAGTCAAATGCTTCTAACTGTATATTATTTTTTTCAAATATCCCTTGTAAAGTAATTTATGTGAAATATCAAGTAAAATAAGTATTCATATTGTTGCTAATCTATTATGGTTGTCTCTTTGCAGTGAATATGTCGGCCCACTCACTACCATTTCAAATTTTGGGTATGCTATGTGCACCCAATCATTTTCATCTTTCACTCTTTTAATAAGACATTATCAACCGTAAAGATGTTACATTTTATACATCATACATTATTCCTAATGGAAACTTGTGCTTGCAGTTCCCGCCCGCATACTATGCTCAGACAGTGATCCATGTGGTCAGTGTGGAACAAGAGATCGTGTGGCTGAAGTTGGCCCTCTTCCGGTCATTCACAACAATGTGTAGAGTGTCACGTTCTACTGCTAGGTTGGTGATGGCCATTTTGAACCTTAATACGTCCCCCATACCCCGCTCCGGCACTATTAAATGTTGTTGTTGTTGTTGTTGTTGTTACTTGGTTGTTGAGACTTTAACTTACGGTTTATATATGGGGTTTTTGTTGGTTGATTATCCCCATGTAGTATGTTTCTTACATTGCAAAGCAAAGCTTTGTGCTTTTGTTTTTGCCTAATACTATAAAGGACATGATGCTAATTTTTGAGCAATGAGATGTTGAAATATTTGACTACTGAGGCTGCAGCGTAATAAAGATTTGATATTATTACCTTAACTTTCTATTGTCTAAAAGCACTTGTAGTTTAAAATTCAAATAAGATATTGATAAATAAAGTGTATTTTTTAAATTGTTTATATATAAATAAAAGCAATATTGAAAATAAGTTTGAAATTAGGAAACTGAATGGGCTTGTAGGAAAAAATAGAAAGAAGAAAATACTAATTGGGCTGAGCTACCGATTTGTTAATTGATTGGTTTACATAATAGTAGTGTACTAGTGTAATCCATCCATATATAAATTGATTGGTTTTTCATAATAAAGGACAAAAAAAAAAAAAAAAAAAAAAAAATCTTAAGACTAAGTTTATTAAAAAGCTGCGATTTTTATCCACAAATCGAAGTTTGAGGTATGAATTCAATCTTTAAAACTTAAATTGATGTTTCTTAAGATATAAAGTTTCGATTTTGAAGCTTGAAAGTTTAATATATGTTATTAATTAGTGTTTACTATTATTTTTAAGGTATGAATTCAACCTTTTAATCTTAAATTGATGATTCTAAGATATTAAGTTTCGATCTTGGAGCTTAAATTACTGAACTTGAACCTTAAAAGTTTTATTTATGCCATAGATTATGGTGTAAATTATTATTTTTGTGAGTTTTAATTGCCTTGTAATTGATTTAAGGTATGAAAGTTTCAATCTTGAAGCTTACTTTACTGAACTTGAATCTTAAAAGTTTGACATTGTCATAGATTAGTGTTAATTGTTATTTTTCTGTGTTTTAATCGTAGTGTATATTTATTTAAGGATAAATTCTAGTAACTTGTAATCTTAAATTGATGCTTTTCAAGGTTTAAAGTTTCCATCTTGAAGGTTTGGGTAGGTTAAACCTGCATAATTATAACACATGTTAGATCAAAGGCTATTGTGATTTTGATTAGTGATATGTTTTCGAAAGTCCTGAGATGTTTACTTGGTTCAAAATCTAATTTTTCACTAGTTGTAGTCTGTTTTTTAATCTTTATATAGCTTGATAAGTTCAAGAAACTTTTTTTCAAAGTTCTAAGTCATAATTAAAGGTTATATTTCCCCTCTTTTTATAAAAATTATTGTGTTTTTTGTAATGACTTGTATACTTTAAAATCAAATATAGTTGCATCCTATAGACTAGTGGTAGGCAATCTATTTTTCTTTGTTGTTTAAACTTTATATTTGCATCTTACCAAGGTGTATTTTGATCCAGGAAAGAACATCTTAGGATGGAACAAAAGCAGATTTTTAGTAGTTCAGTATACAATCAAATACCTCCCCTGTCTGCAAATTATCAGTGGTTTGTTGCTCAGAACCTTGATGCCGAAGATGAAAAAGAAGTTCAGATTTTCTACAATGTACATGACCCGCTTCGTCATTATCGTTGTCGAATCCCTGAGTTGCTTGGGAAATATGTCCGAGGGTGTTTCTATGGCTGGGTGATTCTCTCCGACCATCCACGCTGGTCTCTTTGGAATCCTGTCACATCAAAGTTCATCAATCTCCCACCTTTAATTCATAAACAGTCAGACACCAATGATGATGATATAGGATATTGTTGTTTGTCTTCCCCTCCTGATGATCCCAATTCGATTCTTCTAATGACAAGAACCGAGAAACCCCACTTTGTGTTTTGTAGACTGTACCCTAAAAAAAAGAAATTAAGACGATGGACTGAAATGTCATATGCTAAACATGTCAAAAAAGTAACAGGTATCGATGGTTTTCTGCAGTCTCTAACTTGTTGTGATGGTAAAATATATGCCTATGCCAGAGCTAGTCGTCTTGTTGTAGAGATAAGCATCGTGGTTAAGGATACAGGAGTTGCGATAAATCTCTTGTCGTTATTGAAGTTTCCTTTTCCTAGATTAAATCATTGTAACCGGCTTCCTTATCTTGTTGGATCTTGTAAAGATCTGTTTTCCATTTTCATAGATTTTGATGAGGTTACGGAAGCCATTGACAATGTGCATTTGTTCAAACTTAACATGAATTATAAGACGTGGGAAGAACTGGAAGATCTCAATGACGCCACTATTTCCTTTGAAATCGGTGGTTATCTTTACCCGGAATTTCACAGCCCTGCAATTACGTCAGATTTAGGGGGCTATATACACATACTTGGTGAAAACGGGAAAATAATCTACTCGTATCATGTCAAAGATAAAACAATCTCCTCTTCATCTCTGCCTTGTTTAGTAGGAACAAGCCATGTGTCTGCATGGGCAATGCTTGAATGCAAAAGGTATTGTATTGCTATCATTTAATTATTGACATCGTATTTTCAGTAAATTACATAAATTGTTCCTCTAGTTTGTTAAAATCAACAGAAATTGTCTCTTTGTGATACTATTTGCATAAATGCTTATCTAAAGGAAATTGTTCCTCGAGTACTTTTGGTCCCTCGTGCATGTAATTAGTTTCGCCTTTTGTCTCTAAAAGGTAAGGGACATTAGACCAAAAAACGGAAGCAAACATTGCAATTAGGGACCAAAGTTTGTAAATAGTATCAATGAGGAACAATTTGGGTTTTTATCAACAAACCCAAGGATGATTTTGTAATCTACTCTTGTTTTATTTGTAGCTGGAAAAGGTCTTATCAAATCATATTTTGTACGTAGGTTGTCAGAAGGTGATCATAAACAAGAAGAGGACAAGAACGATAAGATAGTGATTAGTAAAGTTAAGAGTGATGGTTTTGAATTTAATGGCATGACAGATGAATCACACTTGCTTAATCTTTCGTATGATGTTTTGAAGATGATTATGGAGTTTAGTGTTGGCATCGAATACATGAACTTTCGTGCTTCATGCAAACTATGTCATTTAGCAGCACCTGTAATACAATGGAGCAACCAAACAGCATCAAAGAGGCTGCAGTTGCATGCATATTCATTGATTTCACCTTGGCTGATGGTTATTGGAAAGCACACTATCACTTTTTTTGATCCGATGTTTGGTGACAAGTATTTTATAAAAACACCTCGAGAATTAGAATTGATTAGTGAACTAGAAATACGTTGTTCAAGGTATGGTTGGCTGCTGATGGGTAAATCTTTTAGACCCCTCTTTTTTTTTAACCCCTTCACAAGTGATACTCGCGAGCTTCCATTGTGTCCTTATCTAGAGACCTTTGATTTTTCAGCACCACCCACTTCTCCTGATTGTATGGTTGTTGGATTTACATCAACTAATGCATGGCATGTTCACATCCACTTTGTAGGTCGAGAATCATCGTGGCGTAAATATGCTCTCAATTTTGGTAATGACGATCCATATTTATATCGCTTTCCAGCATTCCATGGTGGTGATGTATACGCATTGTGCAACGGTAAAGGAGTTGATGTTTTCAAAGAATTAGGTGCGGGTGATCCCCGTTGGGAATGGAGTAGTGTTCTAAAGGTAGCCCCAATAAGTTGTTGCACATCAAAGGCACAACATTTCCTTGTGAAATGTGCCCATGAGTATAAATGTGATCAACATCTTATACTAGTAATCGTGGGCGAGTTTGGGGAATCAGTCGAAGTATTCAAACCAAATGAGGATGAAGGTAAATGGGATAAATTAGATGATATAGGAAGGCACGTGATTTATATTGGCGATAAAACATCTCTATGCATGGAAGCCAAAACACCAGATATGGAGAACAAGATATATTTTCCAAGATTTCATTCCGGGAAGATATTGGTTTATTCTCTCGAAACATGTAAGATTCACACGTTCAATGGTAAAAATATCCACCAAAATTTTGGGAATTTATTTGGAACAATAAAACATCTCCCGCATAATGCGTGGATTGAACCAAGCTGGTCCTAGCTAAACTATATTATTTACCGTGTGATTAGCCATCCGCAAGCCTTGGCTCAATGTGAGCTCACGATTACCGAATTAGGTAATGTCACATGTGAATCTTTTTACAATACCGCGGGAGTAGTTGAATTTGTTGCAAAAAATAATTTACGCGACACTACTGCTGTCGCGTCATATGAAGTGGCTAAATTGTAGTCTTAATGTTTTAGTGGAGAATATTCATGATGATTCGAATAATGTTACTCGATTTGTGATGGTTGCCCATGAACCAATCATTCCTCGCATCAATCGCCCAGTAGAACAAGCATTGTGTTGGCCCACAATAACAGGACGGTCTTGCTATACAAGGTGTTGTCGGTTTTCGCTTTTAGGAATATCAACTTGACAAAAATCGAGAGTAGGCCTCATCGAGCCCGACCACTCACAATTGTTGACGACTCAAACATTGAAACTACAAAACACTTCGAGTACGTGTTCTATGTGAATTTCGAAGCATCACTGGTGGACGATAGAGCACAAAACGCATTAGCTGATGTTCAGGAATTCACACCGTTTTTGCGCGTGTTTGGGAGTTATCCCATAGGACATGACCCTGTGAATGTATGTCTAACTCATGTTAAAACAAGAATGTATGATTTTAAGGTATGGATTTGAATTCACTTTTTTTAATCATATCACTTTCAAGTTGTGTGTAGTAAATTTAAGTATTTGCTATTATATATTAAAACTTTTAAATTTCGATTTTTTGTGTGTATTTTGTAACTATTCTACTCTTACGTTTTTTAACCACTCTGTTAACATCGAAAGGTAAAATGGTCATTGTACATGAACAAAATACACACAAATGTCAAAATTCAAATGTTGGGTTGTATAAAAGCAAAAAAAAGTTGGTGTTCTTGTCAATTTATGTTATCTGATTCCGCGTTTGCAGCGATTGGGTGAAGCCATGATCAATGTTATATTTTTGTGTCATTTTAGGTGTTATTTGACATTCAACCATTGTATGTTGCACTTAATTCATAAGCTACAAGCCTGCAAGTAGTGTTAGGAGTAGAAATGTAGATGAGCCTTATTGCCTAACACGAAACGGAAGCGGACTCTTTGGCAGCTCTCTCACTGGCTAATTTGTGACCAACTGATGTGATGATAATTTGGTCATAAACGTATATATGCTTTGGTTTTTAATCATATAACTCGATAGTTTTATCTATTTAACAAAAGTATGAGCTTCTTTAGCTTAGACCAAAAATTTTGTTCCCTTAGTTAAGTACCAATGCTCGGATGCACTTCATTGACGAGCATTGATAAAACTTAACACTGTGTCTCAGATACACACGATTAAAACCGTGGTCGTTCCCGACACACCTACAAAAAGCATTTTTTTTCATGATCCAACAAATATATACACCAAAAAACTACTACCATTTAATTTTATATGCATTCACGCATGTGTGCTCTGATGAACTTGCCTTCATATTGTGTGTGCTGCTACATATATACATACATCTAACATATACATTATACATACCCGTTCAGTTATGTCACCAATATTCCATATATCTTTGATTTAATTAATGACTGCATTCTTTTGCTCATTAACTTTAACAATTTTGTTAAGTCATGACTAAATTAATTGGTGATTTGTAGTTTTGTACTACACAATATGCTTTACATGCTTTACACTATATACATCAAACCTTTTCTTACATAAGTTAGCTAGTTCGTTTCCTCTTTTTTCTTTTTCCTCAGATTTTATTTTTAATTTATCATATATGAAATTCGAGGGGCTCGTTGAAATGGGCTTTAAAACAGTTTGGGTTAACTTGAATACATACAGTTGATATGGGCTTTAAAGTTTAAAATATGT
Source organism: Artemisia annua (assembly GCA_014162995.1). Taxonomy (NCBI): domain Eukaryota; kingdom Viridiplantae; phylum Streptophyta; class Magnoliopsida; order Asterales; family Asteraceae; genus Artemisia; species Artemisia annua. The sequence continues at coordinate 99,778 of LBNU01011939.1, read as the reverse complement.
GTAGGTGTGTAGCATGTTAAATTTTATATTCTGAAGTTCCAAAACAAAAAAGGTGGTTTGCCCGAGTGGTTAAGGGGGAAGACTTAAGATCTTCTGCACATAAGTGCGCGTGGGTTCGAACCCCACAGCCACCATCTAATTTTTATTTTTACTTTTTCTTTTTTTTACATGTTTCATTCTTTTTTTTAACATGTTCCTTTATTAATCACGTATTAGATAGAACCGAAATAAACAGTCAATTGTTTTTTGTTGATATGTTTTTGTGTATTATACATTTAAGAAAGGCAGGCTATGACATGAAGACGATTTGAGATCGATGTGAAAATCGATCTTTAAGGACGTAAAGCAATGTTTAAATGACACTGTGCATGTGAAAGGCAAGTAAAAGTAGCGATTATGATGCATTTGCAATATAAAATGATGAGTAAAATAAAAGAAATATGACAAACAACGCCTATAAATGAAAAGACTAAAAAGAAAGGACTTAGCTTACGAGTCTAAGATTAAAAAAAATGTCATCACCTATTAAGTCATCTTTTATAGTACAAACCTCATATGAGTACATATCCATGACGAGTTCTTTGATTTTGACATGAGTAAATAAGATGACATAATAAGTGACGAGTTGTTTGATTTTGACATGAATAAATAACATGTGCTTCTCTAACGAAAAAATTGTAGTGTAATTTTTTTAAAATATGACTATTTTTGTAATTTGCCTTTTTAACGAACCGATTTGTAATGTAGTTTCTAAAAATTATCAAAGTTTGTCTCCTCGATCATAACTTTCTGGCTCCGCCCCTATACATGCGTACTAAGCAGTAATACATTTCCTAAGCCCGTCTATATAATTGGCTTGAGCCACTAAAGAAGGTGACATAATTTATGTTACATGGCTTCTCGCCTTTCGTTGCGTCATTTGAAACAATAAATGCTTAAGAATATGGTTCATGAGGCATTTTGTTTATCTGTATATCCCAGTTGGCCGGAGGAGGAGGGTCGTACGTAAATACAAAAACTTGTATTACGATTTGAAGCTGTAACAAGCAAAACTACTCTTGTATTAAGTAATTTGACCCAATTTATCATAGTTAAGATTTGTCTATCATTCATGATTAATATACTCAAAGTTAAATATGTGCCAACGTATTAGACTATACCAAGTCAATCCGAAAAGGTCGGATACAATTTGCCAATCAATTTTCAAGTCCTAAGGCAACGATCAAATTACACGCGAAGGAAAGCGATGGTACTGGTTGTAATGACTCAACTTGAATAAAAGAAATGCAACAAACGTTGTTCACGTGTGAAAAGACTAAGAGCGACAATGGCTCAAGGGTATAAGATATTTAAGTAAGATATGTTTTGGTGCTGACTTAGACCGTCTTATTACACTAAGTTGGTCATGAAAATGTTTATAGAGAAAGAAAATTAAGTTGCGCTGTGTGTCAGTAACCGTGAACATGCTCACCATTACATTCAATCTTATACGATCTTATTTAGTATTAAATCTTCACACGTGTTACTATATATGCATTGTATGTACATTTATATAATAATATATCGCCACCTAAATGCTTCAGTGGTTTTGGCACCATGATTTCATCGCAGGAGGTCTCGGGTTCAAATATTGTTTAGTACATATATTAGGGGTGACCAGTGAAATTATCGGATCGGTCACATATATATGGGTTGGCCAATGGAATGGTCGGATTTGGTCACCGGATTACCTTGATTAGGTCACATACATATAAATAAAATCATCGCCTATCTTAAATAACATGAACATGAAAAACTTGTCATAATACATCGTAACCACACAAAATCTGTAACCCGTATAACATGATTGGCCTTAGCCATATAACAAGATAAATCTATTATAGGTATCCGGAAAGTATACGGATACCTATACCTGAGATATATACAATAATTTCAATAACTTTGCAAAATCATAAAACCATATAGTTAATTGGCTTCACTTTGAATCATATAAACCGTATATGCTTTACGAATATGGTTCGTGAAACATCTGACTTACTCATACATACCATTCCAGTCCAGAGGGAGGACGTGGAGTGTTTGCACGCCATATTTGTAAATACTTATATTAAGCTGTTAGACGAAATTTATCATGATTAAGGAATGATTAAGGTTGTGTTTGGCACAAGGCTTTTCGGGGCATATAGAGGCTTGAGTTTTTAGAATAAGTCGGCTTATAAAGTAAATCTCGTTTGTCACACATGTTTATGGGGGCTTATGGCTTATAAAATAAGTCATAAATAAGTTATAAGCCTCCATAAGCCCAAGCCCATATAAAGGAGCTTATAAAGGAGCTTATAAAGGCTTATGGTTAGTTAAATTACTTAAATACCCTTGAAAATATAATGAATTATAAGCCATAAATAAGTTATAAGCCTCCATAAGCCCAAGCCCATATAAAGGAGCTTATAAAGGCTTATGGTTAGTTAAATTACTTAAATACCCTTAAAAATATAGTAATGAATTATCACGTAAAAGCTAAAATATACGGTGAATTTAATTGATATATTTTTATTTGATTTTACATTAATAAGCTTCAACTCTAATTAATTTGTCAAACAGCTTTATAAAATTATAAGCTTCATTTTTCGGCTTATTTGCGCCAAACATACCTAAGTTTGTTTAATTATAATCAAAGTTAAATATCTCAATATGATAAATTAATCATGAAGTGTAACAAAATTTACATGTATAGTGCAAGTTGCATAAGAGAACAATACATGTTTAAGCGAAAAAAAAAAAAAAAAAAAAAAACTATTATATCATCTTATTCAAAGTCTTGTCCAAGACCATTTGAGTTACAATCATTCATTCATTTGTTCAAGGGGTGGGTTATGGCAACGGTCCCCCTACTTTTAGTTTAACCCTCTTTATATATACTAGCTTGTACTTTTTTTTGTTTTTTTTTTTGTACTTTGTACTTTTTGGCATTTAGTTGTTTTTTTTTTTTTTTTTTTTTTTTTTTTTTTTTTTTTTTTTTTTTTTTTTTTTTTGTGTTTTTTTTTTTTCTTCTTTTTGTGTTTTTTTTTTTTTTTTTTTTTTTTTTTTTGTGTTTTGTTTTTTGTTTTTTTTGTTGTAACATTACCTCCATCACATTGGTGATAAGTTGAGAAGAGGCTTTTGTTACCCGTCATGTGCCTTGAACAACCGCTATCTATAATCCATTCATCCGGTTCCAAATAAACTTTAAGGCACACCTATTTTATGAAAAACACTCAAACATTTGGTCCCCAATTTCTCATGGGTCCATTTTGGTTAAACAATCCATTAATTTGACTCAAGTATGAAAATAGAGCATAGGGGTTCCATGACATGTAGTTTGGAGTTTGGTGATGTCCAGGAGTGTTTTGGTTCCAAACATGTCGGTAACTTGGTCGTGGATTGTAGTCGCTTTTTGGAAAGGGGCGTTTGGGAAAAGGTGTCTTTGGTTTTGGTTGAGTGGCTTTAGTTCTAAATTCATTTTTGTTAAGTCCTACTCCTGTTTTAACAACAAGTTTTGTTTCATTTTTATACGTGACTTTAACAAATTTTGAACGGTTCGATGTGGAAGCCATTTTTGCTGCTGCAGACCTGGCAGAACCTTTGGGTTCAACGGGCAGAACCTTTATTTGGGTTCCGCCTGTTCCGCCGGCTGCTGCAGCAGTTTTGCTAGTTTCTTGTTTCGTTTGATATTTCGATGTTTCTAAGTTCATGAAGCCTAGACCTGTTTTATCAAACGGAGATTTTTGAAGTTTCATAATTTCATCCGCACAACAGATGCTTTTATCAAACTTTTTAAACTTTGTGGTTTGTTTTATTAAATCATTTTGAGTAACTTTTAGTTTCTCAATTTCGAGTGTAAGTTCTTCACATGATTTACACAATGTGTCGACACTTTTACTCTTTTCTAATCTTTTAGCCTTTTCTTTTAACTCATAAACTTCATTTTCCAAAAACTCCTTTTTGGTTTTCAAATATTTGGTAGGTGGATTTTACAAGTGATGTGTGTTTAGGGTTATGATATGATGTGAGTAAAATTAGGGTAAGAGTAAGCTTATAACTGTATGGTTGTTTGGATCGGGTTCCTCTCACATTTGGGCTGCCATATTGTTTTCATCCGAATTTCTTTGGGCTATATGTAACATTGGATTGGACTGGTGGAGTAACTTATGGGGCTGGCATTATATCAAACATTGGGCTGAACTAATAATTATTCAAATGTATCTTTGATACAAAGTGTTAAAACTTGATATAATTGTTAGCAAATGGTATGTTGGTTGCCAAATTTCACGGGGATACATAACTTCACGGCTAGAATTGCTTTGTTTAACAAAAATGACTACGGAGTTCTTGCACGATATTATTGATTTGATTTTGAAGTGGCGTTTCAAAAGGTGTACTTATTTATCTCAAAGTCAAGGGGAGGTTGGATGCACGACTATTGAAGATAACTTGTCTGCGCATATGAAAATTCAGTCTTGATAATCTAGTTATAACTGATGTAAGGAGTTACATTGTAGTGCTCACAGTTTATAGCTATCACTTAAAGGAGTTACGTTGTAGTACTCAGTGTCACGCGAAGCAGTGGATTGTTCAAGCGGCGAATATTTCGTGCACCTCATACTTAAAGGAGTAACGTTGTAGTGCTCAGTATAGGTATTAAGTCACATCTATTATACAAGCATTAAGTCACAAGATGGGATGCTTACTTCTATTTCAAGCTGGTCATATTGGGCTGTCTCCACATGTGGTCATTACTATTAGCCAGTGAATTCAAAGGAGGTTCGTTTAAAGGTTGATTTGAGAGAATAGTATTGAGAGTATACTTTTGCGACATATACTCACAAATTATACTTTCATGGTCTATCTATATTGCATCAGAAGTGTAAAGTACGGGTAATAATGGCATGTACACAAGATTATGATGATTCCGATAACTCGCAACCATCAGGAGGGAGAAGAACATGCCAGAAGAAGTAGTGTTTCATCTTCAGTACGTTGGTTGATCGAGGAAATTGTGCTTAATGTACCAAGTATGTGTATGTGTTCATCGAGCGCTATTACCAAGACCTTCATCTGCAAATGTTATGGAGGTTATTGTTAATGAGCTCCCAGAACGGACAACCATGGGCAAACTCATTAGTATCTACCTTATCCGCTGCGAGATGAGAAAGAGAGTTGTCAGTTTCAGGAGGGAGCAAAGACAAGAGAAGAAGCCACTAGTTAGGAGGAAATACCTAACTAGGACCATTACAGTGAAGTCAGGAGCTACAAAGACCTTTGGCCGTCATGTCAAAGATCACACGCCGACGATCGTCGGAAGAGAGAACTTCAAGTCTGCCTCAATATCTAGACTACAGAGACTCTGCGCTTCAACACCATCAACATAGTTTACTATTGTTGTACTTTTACATTGTTAATGTATTTATAGGTCTCATTGTAACCATTCATGTGTGACGATATCTTGGAGGGAGATTGTTAGCCTTCTATTTTATAAAAGATACCGTCACACAAAAGAAATGGACTAGATATGTAACAAGTAGTAACATTAGGGACTACTTAAGTACATTAGGCAAACATGTGATGTAATGAGCCTATAAATACCCCTCATGACTCTCCATGAGGGGTGTGGGAAATCATTAGGTCATTTGTATTGTTTCATTTATCTATCAAAGTTCCTTTTATTCTCCACACTCTCTCTACTTTCTCTCACTAGAAAGATGAATACTTTCATTATCTTTGATCAACCTCGACCTCCCGAACCACATAAATCTTATATATTTTCGGTCCTACAGACTTGATTACAGACATGGTTGCAGAACTTCAGAGTGAGCCTGTGGTTTTAGAGCTCAACCAAAACTTTGTTGATTTTGAAGAAGTAGTGGAAAGGGATGATGTTGAAAGGGATGATGTTGGCACCTCAACACAGCAGGTAAATGAGGAAGAACATGTTGTGGATGTGTCTGATTTTGAAGATGAAGAGGGTGATGTCGCATCCCCCATTGAGCCACAAGTGGACATGAGGGAGTTTAAGTTTGATTTTGATCCCCACTTTGAGAATCTATCAAAATTAGCTGATCAATGTATGGCAGATTATACGNGAAAGGGATGATGTTGGCACCTCAACACAGCAGGTAAATGAGGAAGAACATGTTGTGGATGTGTCTGATTTTGAAGATGAAGAGGGTGATGTCGCATCCCCCATTGAGCCACAAGTGGACATGAGGGAGTTTAAGTTTGATTTTGATCCCCACTTTGAGAATCTATCAAAATTAGCTGATCAATGTATGGCAGATTATACGGATCATGATACTGGCTATAACTTTGATGAGTTTCATATTGATGAAGAAGGCAATGCTATCAGATTTGTCAACCTACGCAAGATAAGGTTGAAAGAAATTAGGAGGGAGTATGAGGGTAGGTCGAATGTTAAGAAGGGAGAGTTTTTTGTAACAGAAACATTTAATCGACCCAAGGATATCAAACAAAAGCTCAGAACTTATGCGATGGAGTCTCGAAGAGATATCAGGATTGAAAAGTGTGACCAAGAAAGGATTCGAGCGATTTGTAGAGGGACTGTTGTGGGTTATGGCAGAAATGATACTGGAAGTAGTCAACCGTCGGCTTCTTCTTCACAGTCAAAGGGCAATTTTTCCAGTTCCAAAACCTACAAAAGAAAAAGAACAAGCCCGTGTGCCCATGGTCCTTACATGTGTCAAAAGTGGGTGATGAACGTAGTTGGAGTGTGAAAGTATTAAAAGATGAACATAAATGCCTCCAAACAAGAAAAATTAAATTGTTGACTGCACGATTCCTTTCATCCGAGGTTGCTAAAATTCTTGTTAGGGACCACACAACCCCAACAGCTACAATAGCAATGGAAATAAATCAAAACTTGCAGCTCGATGTCCTTACGACAAAGATATCCAGAGCAAGGGAATTTGCTCAGAAACGAATTGATGGTGACCATGAAGAACAGTATGCTAATCTTAGGGATTACGCTTTGGAATTGAAAAATAAAAACCCTGATTCAGGTGATTCTTCAAGGGTTTTCAGACGGATCTATGTTTGTATTGGTGCCTTGAAAAAAGGTTACAAAGCAGGCAGAAGGGACATACTAGGGTTGGATGGGGCATTTATCAAAGGGCATTACACTGGTCAAATCTTAACTGTTGTTGGTGTCGATAGCAATAATTGCCTCTATCCAGTTGCTTACGCAGTGGTTGAAGCTGAGTCTAAGAGTTCATGGTTATGGTTCCTTAGCAATCTTGGAGATGATCTTAATTTGCAACCAAATTCAAACTTCACCTTTATCTCAGACAGACAAAAGGTATAAAGATTGTGTAGATTCAATTAATTGATTTCCAACCCAATTAAATCCTCATTCACATATTATGTTTTGTACAAATCGACAGGGGATATTACCAGCCATTGCAGAAATGTTTCCTGCTGCTGAACACCGATTCTGTGTGCGACACATATATGACAACATGAAACAGTTATTCAAGGGGGAGAATATCAAGGAACTTGTTTGGAGGTGTGCTAGAGCATTAACAGTCCCTGAGTTTAATAAAGGAATGGAAGAACTAAAATCAATTGACTCTAAAGCTTATGACTGGTTAAGGAAGATACCAGCATCATCATGGTCAAGGTCACAATTTTTTGGTACAATATACACATATTATGACTTTAATCTGTAATATTAATAAGATTGAAAATGATGTTGATATTATGACTTTTATCTGTAATATTAATAAGATTGAAAATGATGTTGATATTATGATATTTTGTTTACAGGGAGAGCTGAATGTGACATCCTTCTTAACAACTTATGTNAAGAACTAAAATCAATTGACTCTAAAGCTTATGACTGGTTAAGGAAGATACCAGCATCATCATGGTCAAGGTCACAATTTTTTGGTACAATATACACATATTATGACTTTAATCTGTAATATTAATAAGATTGAAAATGATGTTGATATTATGACTTTTATCTGTAATATTAATAAGATTGAAAATGATGTTGATATTATGATATTTTGTTTACAGGGAGAGCTGAATGTGACATCCTTCTTAACAACTTATGTGAATCGTTCAGTGGCCGGCAGAGATCAACCAATCTTTGGTTGTTTGGAGTACATCAGGGAGTATCTTGTGAAGAGAAGTGTTAGTGTGCAACATGTAATAGACAGATGTGAAGGTCCCTTAACCCCAACAGCGACTAAAATTTTAGAAATCATTAAGGAGGAAGCAAATGAGTATAAGGTTTTATGGGGTGGGGGGATACATACCAGTGTAAGGGAGCCTGGGGTTACCAATGTGTTATGAATATGCCGAAAAGGGAATGCACATGTAGGAGATGGGAACTCACTGGTATTCCATGTAAGCATGTTGTTGCGGCTATCAACGACATGGCTAAACACAACAAGGAGTCAATTGACAACATGGTTGCGATCCCAGAGGATTTTGTGCACCCATGTTATTGGTTAACCACATGGAAGGAGATGTATCAACCCAAGATTGAAGGAATTGCTGGTCCACCCTTTTGGCCCAAATGCCCTATCCCTAGCAACCTAAAGCCACCTCACCACCATGTTCCAATTGGAAGACCACGGAAGAAGAGAAGAGTGTCAAGGGATGAGATTGCTGAACAGGTTATGAAAAAATCAATGGTGAAAAATGGGAAGCTGTCAAAAAGGGGCAAGACTGTCAAATGTGGTGCATGTGGTGGGCAGGGTCACAATAAGAGAGCTTGTACGGGACGAAGAGGCAACCAAGGGAGAACAAGAAGGGAAGGAGTACCAGATGAGGTACTAGAAAGATCTACTCAGCCAGTGGGATCTTCTGCAACAGAGGTGGGAGCAGGGCCAAGCCAGCCAGTTGGAACACAAGCAAGTGAGGTAGCAGCAGGGCCAAGTCATCAAGTTGGAACACAAGCAAGTCAAGTATCACAATCTACAGGGAATGGTGGAGGTCAAAAGAAGAAGAGGATCAAGAGAAAAGCCAACATCGCCAAGTGAGTCAACACAATTGTGGTGGTGCAATAAACTTGGGTTGGTTATTTGTTTCTGTGTTTTAACACAATGAGTGTATGGATTGTGTAACTGAGTTTCTGTCTTCTAGACAATAACTTGTACGTGATTTGTTTTTTAGATTTGATTAATTAGGAATGGTATTTGTTTTCATTTTGGTTTATTTATTTTGCTGCATAATGCTCTGCACAATGTGTGGTTTGCCATCATCATATACTTACGTATATTGAATGACCCAACATGCCCACTATTTAGTATACCGAATGACCCAAACTTGTTTTGACTTTTTTAAGTCAAAGTTGATAAGATACCAGAAACCAAGTTTACTGCATATTGATTCTGCAAGTAAAATGAACATTATTGACTACATTGGTCTTCTTATAATAACAACAACCAAAACAACGATGATCCCATTATAGTGCAAAAATCAAACACTTTTTATTAACATGAAGGTCAATACAAACTAGGGATGACCTTAAACCCTGTGATGATACAACCCAGAAAGATGTCAGTACACCTACATACCAACCTAAAGCAACTTAAAGACAATGAAAAAAAAGATCCAACTAAAAATAAGAAACTTGTTGAGCTTCGTCAGCTGCTGATCCTTCTCCTTCATCAACCTCCACTGCTCCTCCAACTCTTCTTCAAGTTCATTCCTCGCCCTCAACAGGCCAGGAATCACAGCGACTGCTCGGCAACACATTGGAGGATCCGTCCATCCAATAAACCCACATGAAGGACAACAGTAGAATCGTCGTCCTGGGTTCCTGTTTGTCCAGCTTGTTTTGATTGTTGCTTGTTTCACACAGTCACAAATCAAGACCATATTTTTGCCAGATATTGGAAAGTGTGAAATAATGTGATGCAACGGTCATAGTTAATTACTGGATAGTGTAAAGTGTGTAAAAAGGCAAACTTTCGATTGCAAATTTAGTCCTTTAATCTACAGTGTCACTACACGTACACTTAGTACCCGGGAAACCGTGAAATGACGATACTAGCCTCAGTGACATGACACTTAACGGGAAAACTAACGGAAAATGCCTCTCGGTGGCTTTTTTGCACTTTTACGTAACGTTAGTGGCTTTTTTGCGCTACTTTTTGTCTCGGTCCCATTTCTGCGATTTCGTGAAAGTTTAGAGACCATTTTTGCATTTTACCCTATTATTAACGAAAAGTATAATTCATACGGAGTAGTTAACAATAGAATTTTAAAAAGATGAATGCTACACCCACACAATTTTTACAAAAGAAAATCCACACATTCACATTCATGTGGCAAGTGACTTGCACCAATAGAATTGCATTAAGTTTTCTCTTTCTTATTTCTACTCCCAATTAAGAGTGATCACGGTCCAAAAACCGGACCGGACCGACCAAGACCGGACCGGACCGAAGACCGAGAACTGGAAAAACCATAGACCGAGACCGGACCGAATGTGGTCGGTCCGGTCTCGGTCCGGTCGGTCTTCGGTCGGTCCGGTCCAATTAGGCAAGATTTAGCAAGTTTTTTCGGGTTTTTGTCGGTCCGGACCGGACCGGACACGTATCTAGAGTGTCTATAATTTTTACACGACTGAAATCGGTTAGAGTGAGCAGGATCCTAAACTAGATCAATTGGCTTTCTGCTATAGTGGTTTGTAGATATGGCATACATAACGAATGTTTGGATTCTATTTCAGTAGTCTGGCACCATTCTTGTTTAGTTGAATGGTGTTGTCATTATGAGTGTTTGGAGTTATTCTATAGCCGGTTTATGGGTTTATTTGAATCTGGTAATAGCTCATAAACCCACTTTTTCCGGCCTGTGAGCTTATCAAAGTTGAGGCTAATGGGTTAATAATGACCCTTATTTAGATTCTCTTCTTCCTTCCCGTGTTGTGAGAGTTGTTGTTCATTTTATTTAGGCTCATTATAGCTCACAGGCTGTTGTTTATGAGCTATTCCAGATAAACCAGAAACTATTGTTTTATATTTTTTTTCTTAGACACACCATTCAACTATTCCAAAATGGTGCCAACTACTGAATAAGATCCAACATTCTTATGATGCATTAGATCTACAAATCCACAATAGCAGTTAGTGTGTTCTGTTTCTTAAACGATTTCAGCCGTGTATTTATATGTTACATCTAATTTATGTATTTATTCTATTCATATCTATAACTCCTAAAAACATAATACATAAAATCCACAAAAATACTTACCTCATCTACGATAGTCCCTCGGTATATATAGCTTATAACCCTGTTGTCCAAACAACTCAACCCCTTATGTGTTTTTGCCTCAAACCTCTCGCATTTCTCCGTAGACACCAACGCCTTAACTCACATCCACATTATCCAAACACGGAAGTATACTCCCCAACTCTCCGGACATCTCAAACTTCCACCAACCCTACCTTACCCTTTACCCACCCTCACCCACTTCCACAATTCTACCGTCTCGTTATCCCT
>LBNU01011939.1:49725-74604 GCA_014162995.1 Artemisia annua | reverse complement strand
TATATATATATATATATATATATATATATATATATATATATATATATATATATATATATATATATATATATATATATATATATATATATATATATAAACTGTTGTTGATCACTGCTACTTGTGCTTTTAACAAACACACCCGTGATACAGGCAAGATTATGGGTCAGTTTTTTTTATTGATTTGTGAAATATTTGTTAATTTTAGTCGTGGCCAACTTTTATACATGTTATTAGGACTTTTAATCAACTCTCATATTATATATATGTATGGATAATGTATATTGAGGCTGCTGAAATATTTAATTTTTTTCATTAAGATCACTCACTTATCAAAACTGCTGTATGTATCTCTTAAGAGCATGTCCAACGGTAACGCACCACCTGCGTTAAGGCTGACGTGGCCTCTCTTTAACCCACGTTAAGGCTGCGTTACCACAGGACCATGTTGCGTTAAGGAGCAAGTTAACACGCTGCGTTGCCATCCTCACGCGGCGTTAATCAATTTTTTTTCTTTTCTTTGTTTTTTTTTCTTCCGATTTAAATGGTTTTTGGTGGGGTTTGTTGGGTATTTTGGTGTGTTTGTATAATACAGTGTGTGTGTGCACTATGTGTGTGTTTTAGTGTGTGTGTCGTGTGTGTTGCAGGTTTCAATCATAGGAAGAAGAAGAAGATAATTGTAAAGTTATACTTTCAGTCCTTGTGGTTAAGGATTTTATGGTTTAGTCCTTGTGGTTATTTGTTTAAAGTAAATACTAAAATTTTATGTATTTACAGTTTAGTCCTTTTTTATTTTATTTTATTTTATTTTATTTTTTAATTATTAAGTAAATAACATTTGTATTTTTAGTGATTGTTTAAATAAAATGTAATTTGTTTTAATTTGTATTTTGTTTAAATAAATGGAAAAGAAGAAAAAAGTGGGGCCTAAAATATTGAGCTAAGGTTGAGTTATTATTGTGGGTATTTTTTGTTGAGTTAAGGTGAAAATATTAAAGCTGATGTGGCGCTGACGTGACAGTGCGTTAAAGTTTAACCCGAGTTACTGTTGGACATGCTCTAAGTATGTTTTTGTTTTCATTCATATCGATTTGAACAACATTTCAACGACACTAACATGACAAAACAATGTAAGTCTTGCCAATATCGAGTAGTGATTCTACACTTACGGCACCGAGATTAAAAACTTACAGCTATTATGGAACAAAAGAGAGCTAAAAAGTGAAAATCAAACACATCAAGGTAAACTATATGACTTTCGAACCCATTAAACAGAATATGTAACAAAAGTAAAAAACATGGATAAATCATGCATTAAAAACATGTATTTTAGGAAAGTATGTAAATATTTAAGCATTAGTGGGTATATATGCAATTTCACAAAAAACATAATACATTTTATTGTGAGCACGAGTTTTGACATTTAGGCCATAACCTACCACACTACAAGAATCGATGCATTTATCACGACTCAAAACCCTTTCGTTCAAAGTCAAATTAAAACTTTGAAAATGCGTTAGCGACGACTACGTCGTCATTAAAAGTGATTGTCATAATCAAAAGTTAAAGATCGCTTATTTTGTCATTTAGCGGATCTTTAACTACAGCTTTAGCCACAGCCAAATGTATTTCATAGCTAAAAAGCGTTGACTTTTGTAGTGCGAAATACCCAAAACAAACACCGTAAGACTAAGTGTAATAAGAAGTCTCCAATATCGCATTCACCACCGTCACCCCAGCTTTCTTCCCTACAATCAAATTCACTAATAATTTAGTGTAACAAGACAATTAACTTAACCACCAGCTTCTTCCTTTTTTTTCTTTTTTTTGAAACACTAAAATCTAAATTTCATTAATAATTAAAATACATTTTATTAGTAATTCAAATAAAATTAGATACGTTACGATAAAAGTTTAAAACATGATGATACGAAAAGTGTTACTGTTTTAGGGGGTCATTTAAGCCTTAAATCGTGATTTTATGGTCAATTATTACCTCAAATCGTTTCTTTTGTCAATTTAGATACTTTGGTGAAGAATTTTGGAAATGAATCATTTTGGACATTTTTGGAGCAAAAAGTGAAGAAAACGACAAAGTCATTAAATCATTATGGAAATTGTACTTGACGGCGTTAGACACCATAAGGTGACGTCGTCACTTGAAGACAAAAGAGGTGGATTTATGTTTGTACCAGACACTCAAGAGAAGAAATCAAGGATTAACACCTGACGGCGTCAGGTGTTACAAAATGTAGGCCGTCTCGTGTAATGCTAAAGAGAGACAACCTAAAGGATTTTATAAGGTGACGACGTCAGAAGTGGATCTAGGTGATCCGAGAACCTTAAACACGGCGATCTGACAGCGTCAGGATCTATAACCTAACGCCATCAGCTTTGTAACTCTATATACATTTTTGAATTTTTCATTCATTAAGGAGAGGAACTTTTTGGTGGAACACACACACAAACCCTAGGACGATTTTCTGACCTTTTCAAGGGTTTCGTACCCTTGTTTCTTCCACGTTCAATTAAAGATAAGTTATCCATCAATCATACAATATGTCTATATGTTGTTTGATTATATCTTATGCTTCTATTTCTTTTAACATGCTAGGCTAGGTTTATCTGTGTTTGCTTATATGTAATGAAACCTAGTCATTAATTGTTGATTGATGGTTTGTTATTAATTGTTGTTGGGTGAATGATATCGATGTTAGGATTAAGAAAACTGGCTAATCTCCTATACAGTAACTTGCTTGAACGTCTTAAGAAAACTGGCCCCACGAATGGTATTAAGGAATGCAACCCGTCACCCCACGCAATTGTAACAAACTTATCAATCAATAAAAGATAAGTAGGGAGTAATGAAATCTAAGTAAACACGTTTTCTCCATATAAGAGTTTTCTCATTTTATTTTCTTGTCATTTTATTTTATTTGTTTAATTAGTTATTTTGGTTAATTGACTAGCAACTAATTTCGCTCACTCTTCCAAAAACCGAGATTTTTACTTGCTTTCCATAAAATATAAAAATACAAAAAGAATCATCCCTCACCCCTAGACCTAATTAGACTACTTTCAATCCTAACGAACACTATTCCCCGAGAGAACGATCAATCCCCCGGTACTTGCCACTACACTATAGTACATCGGTTAGGCACACTGCCTGGTGGGGATTGCAAGTTTCTCAAGATCCCTTGAGGGGTAAAACTTTTTGCGTAGACCGCAATCCACGCATCAAAACTTATATTCATAGTCTAATTATATTTTCTCCTTGATTTGTTTCTTCATCTCGAATACCGTTTCTCGTTGTCTTTCAGTCAAATGGTCATCGGGAATATGATAGAACAAGATTTTTTTCTTTATTTTTTTTTGTGTTATTTTTCTCGCTGAAAGATAATATTTGAAGTTGTAGCTCAATTTTATCTTGCCATTGTTAAAACCTATTTTACTCCATTTTCATTTGCCAATGCTTCACCTTTTCTTTCATTTTCACTTGTTGCTTCTTCATATCAAAATAAGACTCTTGCGGTTTTTGTTTTTTTTTTTTGTCTTTTCTCTCTCTCTCTCTCTCTCTCTCTCTCTCTCTCTCTCTCTCTCTCTCTTCTTCTTCTTCTTCATTTGGAAAGAGACCTGAGTGGATGTTTTTCATCTTTCGACTAGCAAATCAACAAATGGTGCGGGAGCAGTAGTTCAAGATTCCAAATGAACGGATGAGGATGACGCTTTCTTCTTAGCTTTGTCCCTACCCATTTGATTGCTTTCCAAAACTCTTCTTCCTCAAAATCATCCGCTTCGTCATTGAGATTAAAATCACCATGTGCGGTGTCCGATGTGGTGTTATGTGAAGTGGTTTCCGGTGTCTTTGAATTTTTGTTTGCAACGACTCTTGTTTGTAAAATTTTGGTATTTCTATCTCTTGCTAATTTCTATGTTCTCCATGGCTCAAAAAGTTTGAAGTTTTGACTGTACATTGCTTGATATCCGGATACCGCTAAATCGAACACCCCTTTAACATTTGCGCCACTCTGGTTCCTCCGTCTTACATTATCGTGAACCGCTCAAAATTGACCAACTTCAGGACGAATTTGCGATTTCCATTTGCAGTTGAGGGCATCATAACCTCTTTTCAATACCAGATTTCCCTTTGAAAGTAATTTAGTAAAGCCGTCCGAAACCATGACTCTTTTGAGCATTCCATTTTATACTATTTGCGGACGTATTTGATCGAAGCTTTACACAACGCTAACTCTTCCTTTTGGGTCCATGGAACTCTAGCATCTTCTTTTGTAGTCGCATTGGCCTTTTGACGTCTTTTTTACACCTTCTTTGTGACACCACTGCCTTTTCCATGGGAGAGTTGTCTTGAACGAGTTCGGATGGACTACCCGAAGCTTGAGCCGGAGAATAATGTTGACTATCAAAAAAGGGATCTAAACTTTTTACCTCATCAACTTTAAAAGGGTGAATCAGAGAATAATATTGAGAACTTTTAGATTGATACAGTGGTGGTGGTGATGAACCGTGGAACATTGGTGGATGATAAAAATTGGTTTGTTGCTGTTGGTACATTTGTTGGTTAAACGGAGGTTAGAACGGAATTTTTAGGTAATTAGGTTGTTGTTGTTGTGGTTCGTGTACAAAACTTGCGGGTTAGAAATTAACAGTTGGTGAGTGACTCAAACGAAAATTGAAATTTGGTGTTGGAACGTTTTGTTATCGTTGGCTTTTTGGTGTTTTGGTTTTGAGACATTTTTTAAGTAAAAAAGATTAAAGTATAAAAAAAAAATTGTATATGAAAGTGCAAATAAAAACCGAAGAGTATTAAAGTATTTATAAAGATAGATTTATAAAATTATTATTTTTTAAATAAGCTAAACGGTATATTTTTGGACGCTTTGGCCTATGTTTTTGTGCACAAACAACCCTCACGACTTGGTCTTGCAATCGACCGAGACCTCCATTGTGGTGTTGAAGATGTGTATTATGGAGGCACCGTAATAAGAGAAGACGCGTCTTAGACGTCCAGAACCCAGTCGTCAATTCTTTATTACCGCTTGTCTAACTAATATTAGTCGGAACGTCTCTGCGATAAAAGCTATTTCTTTTATTTATTATTATTTTTATTTTGTGTTTGTGTTTAACACGACTTCCCATGAAACTCAAACCAATCACTAATGTCTATAACGATTTTCGTTAATGAGAAACAAGCAATATGCCATTTTCTAATTTAATTTACCACATTCACTTGCTCATTACTCAGCTATTTACAATGCTTCTTGGGTTAACAAGTAACAAGTCTATACAAGTAACACTTGGCGATCTTTGAGCTATCTTAGTGATGCTTAGTCATAAGCCTAATGTAACATTTCTAGCTAGTTACAGTATTTAGCAAGAATGCGACGATATAAACTGAAGTACCTCATAAATACGTGAGTGATAAAAAAGACTTGAAAATCTTTTCAATGAGAGACATATTATATTAGATATGACATGTAATAATGTTTCATCAATTTGATGGTGTTACTTAAGCTTTTACATATTTGCAAGGTATAGTATTAAGGTGCCGTTTGTTTTGAGGTGTTTTGATTCAAGGAATACATTCATAGGCATAACTTGTTGTTTGGTAGACCTAGATGGGATTCAAGTAATGGGTTGATGACCCAAAACCCATACAACTCTAAATAGGTGGTTTCCTGACAAATCCAACATTATAGCCTGACAATTCAACTCGCACCACACATTTACCATTTTTCACTAATTTCTATAGTTCATTTCATTATTTATATAAAGAACATATATATATAACTCTTGTCTTTGGTTATAAAATTAATATAATTGTAATTAATAATATATTTTCTCTTTCTTACTTTTCTTTCAATATATTTCCAAATTCAAACCCACTTGCAAACCAAACGAGCCCTAATATATGAAACAGAATACAGTACTAATCATAATAGAAAGATACAATTTATTTTATCACAAGTTATTTATAAAATTATAAGTGAAAATTGAAAGGTTGAATGCATTACATGCTTAGTAAAAAGATAAGTATGAAAACAACTAAACTAGACGAAAATTTATTACAAGTTCATTTAGTAAAAAGGATGGCATTGGTAAATATATAAATTTACAATTAATGCTAATATTTAAAATATAAAAAATCTTATGTAATATTATTTTACCAATGCATTTATCACATCTACTTAATTTCATTTTTATTACGTTCATTCAATCAACCTCTAGATAAAATATTATTAATGACTCACAAATGAATTGTTAATACAACATTTACATAAAAGTATAAAACCTTTATAGGTAAAAAATTTAGTAGATAATATCTCATATTCATTTTTTTTCCCACATTATCTATTTTAACTGAATATTATCGATTTTATTTAAATCCGACCAATTATTAGAGACGTAACAATGACATAATTTGATTATTTAATTTTATGAAAAAATATAAAAAACGAGGAACACAGTTTTTTTTGGAACATACACATTTAAAAAATCAAGATTCTTTTTTACAAAAATTTTGCATTACGCCGCAAAATTCCATGAGAGTTCATATACTACTTGGGACCCACCATAGTTCCGTCCTTGATAACAAGTTATTTATAAAATTATAAGTAAAAATAGAAAGGTTGAATGCGTTACATGCTTATAGTAAAAAGATAAGTATGAAGACAACTAAATTAGACGAAGATTTAGTACAAAAAGGTTTTCTCATTTAGTAAAAATTATGGCATTGGTAAATATATAAATTTATAATTATAGTTATAATGCTAATATTTAAAATAAAATATAAAAAGTCTTATGTAATATTATTTTAGCAATGCATTTATCACATCCATTTATTTCATTCTTATCATGTTCACTAAAACAACCTCTAAATAAAATATTATTAATGACTCACAAATGAATTGTTAATACAAAATTTACATAAAAGTATAAAACCTTTATAGGTAAAAAATTTAGTAGATAATATCTCATATTCAATTTTTTCTCACATTTCTATTTTAACTGAATATTATCGATCTTATTTAAATCCGACCAATTATTAGGGACGTAACAATGACACAATTTGATCATGTGGTTTTATGAAAACATATACAATGAGGAACATAATTTTTTTTGGAACGCACACATTTTAAAAAAACAAAGATTTTTTTTTTTTTTCAAAAATTAAAACTACGCTGCAAAAAACCTCCTTGGTTCGTCCTTTATCACAGTTTTATACAAAAACAAAAACAAAAACAAAAAAAAAAAAACAAAAAAAACAAAAAAAGAAAAAACAAAAAAAGAAAAAAAAAAACAATTTACAATGTCATAAAAAAAACAATATTACAACATTATTACATTGTTCAAAAATTATAGTAATAACATAAAATTATATTCACATAATATTAATAGCATAAAATTTTCTCAATAAGCAATAAATATTACCACTGTAGCATTTATTAAAAAAGTAGTCAAACATAAATATAGACAACTAATATCTCACTTTTCCAAAAGAAAAGAAAAAACCAATCCCAACTCGAACGAGTCAACAACAACTCACCCGATTCCTTCACTTTAAAATTTAAATCTATAAAATCCCATCCTTTTCAATTTTTATATAAAAAAAAAAAAAGAAGCCTTTACCCAAATTAAAACACATCTCATCTTCCTCTCACACAACTATATTTATTTTTAGGGCTCATCTTCACACACACCAAAAACACACACACACTCAAAACACACACATTGAATCTCGTTACATCAAACTGCTCATCGTAAGGTACGGTTTACATTCAATTATACCAAAAAAAAAAAAAAAAAAAAAAAAAAAAAAAAAAAAAAAAACCCCTTTTTTTTTTTTTTTTTTTTTTTTTTTTGTAATTTTTATTTAATTTTTGTTAATTTTATTGATTTATGTGTTTTTTAGGTTAATTTGGTTGAGATCTGTGTTAATTGTGTAAATTAGGGTTTGATGGATTGATAAACTGTTATAGAACTGTGATTTGGATCTGAATTAGTGAGGTTTTGATTGAGTTTAGATGGAGCCTGAGGCGGTTAAGCGCGGTAGGGGTAGGAAACGTAAGAGGAAGAACGAGAAAGGCGCGGGGGAGAAGAGCGCGAAAAACGGGCCAGGGAGGGGTGCGGGGAAGAGTACGGTGTTGGTAGGGAGGTATGTGAAGAAGGAGTTTGATGATAGTGGTGAGTTTTTAGGTAAGATTGTTTCGTATGATGCGGGATTGTATAGGGTTGATTATGAGGATGGGGATTGTGAGGATTTGGAGACGCGTGAGGTGAAGGGGTTTTTGGTTGAGGATGGTGAGATGGATGCAGCGTTTCATAAGCGACGCAAGGCGTTGGATGGTTTTATTACGAGGAAGTATAATAAAATTAGGGCGGCCAAGGCTCAAGTTGAGGTTCAGGCTCAGGCTCAGGTTCAGGTTCAATCGGGTGGTGCTAATAAGAAGGTTGAAAATGTGGTGAGTGATGATAAGGTTGAACCCGAGATTAATGAGATTGTTGAGTTAGCGAATGGTGATAAGGTTGAGGTTGAAGCCGAGGTGGAGAATGAATCGTCGAGTGATGTAAGTGATGATGAGCCGTCGTTTGATGTGGTTGAGGTTGAAGTTCCGTTGGTTCCACCACCAGAGTTACCGCCTTCTTCGGGGAATATTGCGGTGCCTGAGGAGCATGTGTCGTATCTTCTTTCTGTATATAGCTTCTTGAGGTCGTTTAGTGTTTGTTTGTTCTTGAGCCCTTTTGGGCTCGATGAGTTTGTTGGGGCGCTTAATAGTACTGTTCATAATACGCTGTTGGATTCTGTTCATGTTGCTCTTATACGTACTTTGAAGAGTCATGTAGAAAACCTTTCTTCGGAAGGTTCGGAGGTTGCAGCAAAGTGCCTCAGGTAATTATTTTACGTATCTCTTTGTTTGCGTGTTTCGTAGTGTTTATTATGTAGTCAATGACATGAAAAACATTGAATGCTTTAAATGTAGTGTTTATTCCTTGTGTTTATTATGTATAGAAAGTTTAATCGGTCACGGGAAAGGAAATGCTTTATTAGGTTAATTCGTTAATGTATTAAATGCATGTTTAGCGGTTTAGGGTATACCTAGCGTGGTTAGAAATTTATAACAACATTTACATCTGTAGCGTTTAATGTCAACCGTAGATAGTTTTAAAACAGAAAAGACGAGAAAATTTTCTACCTTATAAGTTAAGCTCTTATATAAAACGTCATTAATATCACACGTGTTGTAATCAGGGGCGGAGCAATGTGTGGACCGGAGAGGGTCCCGGCCCCCCTAGGTCTAAGCCCGTTAGTGTATTTATTTGCGATTTCATGTGTATTTCCGGAAATTTTTTTATTTCGGCCCTCCCATTTAATGTATTTCCCGAAAAAAGTTTATTTCGGCTCTCCCACAGAAATTTTTCTAGCTCCGCCACTGGTTATAATTCGTTAATGAATTAAATGCACGTTTAGGGTATACCTAGTGTGGTTAGAAATTTATAACAACATTTACATCTGTAGCGTTTAATGTCAACCGTAGATAGTTTTAAAACAGAAAAGATGAGAAAATTTTCTACCTTATAAGTTAAGCTCTTATATAAAACATCATTGATATCAAACGTGTTACGATTTTCCAAAAAATGTTTCCAAATGAAACGCATTAATTATGCATATCGATGCTCTATTGTGTTATTATTAGTACTGAATATATTCTATTCTTTCTCAGAAGCATGGATTGGAGTTTGCTTGATTCATTAACTTGGCCGATGTTCATAGTACAATATTTAACGACTATGAGATATGCAGAAGGCCCGGAATGGAAAGAATTCTATGTTACTGTTCTTGAAAAAGACTACTGTACTCTATCTGCAGGAAGGAAGTTAACCGTTTTGCAGATATTGTGTGACGATGCATCAAATTCTGCTGAACTAAGGGCAGAAATAGACAATCGTGAAGAATCTGAGTTTGGCCTGGATCCCGATAGAGTTGTAACGCCTGTGGAAATTATCCCTAAGACAAATGAAAGTGTCCGCAGAAAAGGCCGTCCTCGTAAGAATCCTGACCAAGAAGATGTTTCCGAAAGCCATAAAAAGGCAATATCATCTGCACCTAATGCTGTTGTTTCGAAACCTACTAATGGTGCTGATGTTGATGAGGATGGTAATGGTGACGAATGCCGTCTATGTGGCATGGATGGGACTTTGATTTGTTGTGATGGATGCCCATCTTCCTATCATTCCAGATGTATAGGAGTAATGAAAATGTTTATTCCTCAAGGGGATTGGTATTGTCCTGAGTGTACAATCAACAGAAGCGGGCCAAAGGTTACCAACACAACGTCTCTAAGAGGAGCCGAATATTTTGGCATTGATCCTTATGAACAAGTGTTTTTGGGCTCTTGCGATCATCTACTAGTGTATGTTTTCCGATTCTCAGAATTTACTGACTTGCCATGATTTTTACGCTTATTTGGTGTCTGCTAAACTTATATTTACTAATTTTTCATGATTTGTGATTGTGACTTTAAGTATTACTTGGCTGGTTGGAATCATAGTGTATCGCTGTTTACTAATTTTGTAAATTCCTCCAAATATAAAAATGAATATGAGGTTAATTATGCATGTATGTTTCTCATTCTTTGGAGTTGCTTCTAAGGTGCTTTGTATATAATAAATGCAGGGTGAAAACTTCGAGAAGTTCGGAATTACATGTTCGATACTATTCTCCTGTTGATGTTCTGAACGTCGTGAATGCACTTACATGTTCAGCTGAGCACAGGACGTTATACATGGAAATATGCAAGGGTATCTTGCAATATTGGGAAATTCCTGAACATGTTTTTTCTCTTGCTAAAGTTGAAATAGATGAGAAGTTTCCAAACAAGGATGGTGAGCAATTAACTCTTACTTTGATGGAAAAGGGAAGTGATAATGTAGCGAATGCAATCAATACTGGAAATGTTGATGGTGTTGGTGAACTCAGCTTAAAGGATGCAATTGTTACATTGCCTGAAGAAAAGTGTAAAGAGATAGTTGAAGTTAAAGACTCTCATCAGCCTTATCGACAGGTGGTTGAAGATAACACCCATCTTGGCAACTCCACCAATTTGGCATGTGTTAATGTTGAACCTTTGGCATGTGTTAATGTTGAACCTTTGGCATGTGTTAAAGTTGAACCTTCAAGTTTGAGTGGCAATTTAAGTGTGAAGGAATCTGCTGTATGCATTTCTGAGAATGGAAACTGCAATAATGAAAGCAACATGGCTTATTATACAAAACAAGCTACTTTACTATTTGGTGGACGGGCTGCTGGTGGGTGGTTGTACAACGGCTCATCTTTTAAAGCACAAGCATACGTAAATGCATACTCCCATGGGGATTTTGCTGCTTCAGCTGCTGCTAGTTTAGCTATTCTATCATCAGAAGAAAAGCCATCTATCCAAGCGGAATCTTCAATCAACCATAGGAAGTTTATGTCTGCTAATTACACACTTCAAGCAAAAGCATTTGCGCTTGCTGCTAAACGTTTCTATTGGCCGAATTACGAACGGAAACTTTTTGAAGTTCCAAGGGAAAGATGTGGTTGGTGTGTTGCTTGCCAAGCCAATATTAATAGCAGACGAGGGTGCTATCTAAATTCAGCTTTCTCAAACGCCATTAAAAGTGCTGCAAAGATACTCAGCACTATGCAGCCGTCAAAAAATGTGGAGGGCAGTCTTGCTTCTATTGCAACTTACGTTCTGTTCATGGAAGAGAGTTTGCGTGGTCTCACTGTTGGGCCTTTTGTAACTGGAAATTATAGAAATCAATGGCGCAAACTAGTTGAGGAAGCTACAACTTTGAAGGAAATAAAGGCTTTCTTGCTTGAAGTAAGTTTTTTCTTTTATCTCATTTTTGGGTTTGACTGCAGAATTTGGTTGAGAAGTATAGAATATTAGTTTATGAGATCATTTCAGAGTTCAGACAAGTCATTCACTTTATCCATTTTCCTAGAAGATAACCTGGTTATCAGATGAATTTATATGCCTTCTATTGCTCCAACATTTTTCCAAGCAGAGGTGTTCCATATATGTTACATTATTTAACTAAAAACATTGCCATCGCGGGAATGGCTGGATGTCTGTTATTTCCAAAATTGGGATGCTGAGATTGTTGATGATTTTGATTTCATGCTATTCTAGACTCTTTTAGGAACATATTATTTAAAACAAGAGCGAAGTTAGTGCAAATGTCTTTTAGCTTATTATTATTCTACATGTATGTAATTTTCTCATTGATATGCTATTTTGTTTCTATGTAGTTTGAGAGGAGCATTCGTGAGATTGCTTTTTCAGCGGATTGGATTAGGCTTGTAGATGATATAGGTGTTGAAAATCAAGCCACCCAAAATGCTAAAACTGTGGCGGGGTCAACTCAAAAACGTGGACTGGGTAGACGTGGTCGGAAACCACCACCTGCAGTAATACCTGAAATTACAGAAACAGATGGGAAAGATTCATCATCCGATATTGCATGGTGGCGAGGTGGTTTGCTTTCTAAGCACATATTCCAGAAAGGGGTTTTACCACAGAAGATGCTTAAGCATGCTGCTCGACAGGGTAAATTGAAACCACTTTAAACAATCTTTAGCTGCTTTCTTCAAGCAAACCATGTTATATGGTTTAACTGATCTTTTTACTTATTTTTCATTTGTCAATCAGGTGGTTGTGCAATAATAAATAGTGTGCAATATATTGATGGTCTTGAGGTTCCTAAAAGAAGCAGACAGTTTATCTGGCGAGCTGCAGTAGACATGAGTAAGACTGCATCGCAACTTGCTCTTCAGGTAAGATTAAATAAAAGGTTGCTTTTGTGATGTTATTAAACTTCTTTGTCTAGCTTGAAATATTTTGATGCATGTAAAGATGTGGAAACATGGGCGGTTGGGTAAAATACAATACGGGTCAGGTGATAAAAGGGTACATCTTGTATAGTATTTTGACACATGTAAAAGAGGTGGAAAATTGGGCAGGCGGGTAATAATTCAATACGGGTTAGGTAATAGAAGGGTACATTCTGTATGGCTTGGTCGACCTGAAGCACGTTTTCAATTTGTTCAAGCTTACTATGTAAATGCAGTGTCAAATACAATTATATAGTTGTACTCTATCTTTTAAGTATGTACATATTTTTTCTATTAAAACCGTTTAGGAGCTTGTTTGCATCAATAATACATATTTTGGTGACTTTCTATGTGTTTTCTTTTTTAGCTGGTTAACCTGAATTGATCCATCTATAACTAAAGAATTTGCCACATTTAGTTGTTATTAACAACCACTTTTCTCGGTTACAACAGGTGAGGTACCTAGACCTTCATGTGAGATGGAATGAACTTGTTTGTCCTGAACAACCTCTTCAAGATGGGAAAGGTCCAGAAGCAGAAGCTTCTGCTTTTAGGAATGCTTGCATTGTCGATAAGAAAATAGTGGGAAATAAGATCAGCTATGGTGTCATTTTTGAGAATCAAAAGCACCTTCCTTCTCGTGTTTTAAAGAGAGTGTTGGAAGTAGAGGAAACTGAAGACAAAAAGGAAAAAAATTGGTTTGTTGAGATGCACATTCCTCTATATCTGATTAAAGATTATGAGAAGAAAGTGACGAAAACAGTTATGCCAAGTGCTGCTAAGCATGTGAGCGCGTTATCAAGCCTTGGTAGAAAGAAATTTAAGGCTCCTGGCAAAAATGTATTTTCTTTTCTGGTACAGAAGAGGGATAATATGGGGAAGTGCCTTTGTACTTCTTGTCAACTTGATGTTTCTTTCAGGTAATATATTATCTTCATCAACCATATCGGTTTTAGTTGATGTTTTATTTTCAGCAGCTAATATAGTTATCTCTCATTATCTTCAGGGTTTCTGCAAAGTGCAGTGCATGTCAAGGTACGTTACTTGCTAAATTATGTGTCTATTGACTTTGGGCTCCATAGTAGGTATCTTGTAGTTGCTATTTGGTAGTATGGGGGGAAGTGAGCTCTAATGATTAATATTATTATGAGTGTTGGCAGACTACTTTCATTATTATGAATATGTTCTTTAGTATATGTGAAATTTGATGCTGCCTGCTTAATCTGCAAACTGGGGAACTTGCTTTGTGTTTGCGAGTTTTAGAGTCAAAAGAAAAGAAAGGGTATTTTTTTGTATGTTCTTAAGTTGGAAAGATCGGGAATTAATGTGTGTTTGGGTATTAATTTGGGGCTTTTTTTACATATATTGCCAACTATGCATCAAATACTGTGTATCAAAAACTTGTATATGTTTAGTTATTCACTCTGGCAGGGGATATATATGAAATTCCCCTTGATTTTTTAACATGTTCCTTAGTAGGAATAAAAGGGAAAGGAAATGATTTCCTTTTGATGCAAAATAATTAGTTTAGGTCGGGGTAGTTTGGTCAAGAAAATAACCAAATAGAATGGACACAGTAGTGCTTTTACCTGGTTATGGTTGTATGCAAATGAATTATGTTTATGAAAGAAATAAAGGTCAACCCATCATTCGTGTCTTCCAGCCTTGCCTTGCTCATATTGTATTAATTGATTTTTATGTTATATGAAGAACTTTATCATATTCTGGGACAAAAACTTACTGTATCTGAGCAAGGTTTCAGTCACTCGTTTGTGGTGTTTGTGACATATCTTTTTGGATAACTTGTTTATTGTTTTGTATGTCAATACACTATCTAAAGCTACAAATGTTTACTTTTATCTGGTGCTTCAGGTTACTGTCATGAGCAGTGTGCTGTTGGTTCACGTGCTCAAACGGCGGGAAAGATCGAGCTCATAACCACTTGTAAAAAGTGTTACGTTGAAAAGGTAGCCACACCTCAAAGGGAAATTGTTGGCGATTCTCCTACTAGTCCTTTGCTTTTGCGAGGTCAAGAAAGTCAACAGCCAACAAAAATAGTCATTAAGTTGGGGAAACAAAGCAGTTTCCAAAAGCCGATAGAATATACTAATCAATCCTCCCAGAAGAAGAATCCTCCATCCAATCTATCAAATAAAAGTAAAAGTGGAAAAAAAATTGATCAAAAAAAACATCTAACTGGATCTGGTTACCAGTCATATGAGAAGAAGCCAAAAAAGAAGATTAATCCAAATGGTTCTATCAGTAATAGTAAGGCCAGCAAGTATTGTTTGGGGTTGATTTGGAAGAAGAGGAACCCAAGTGATACGGGCATCGACTTTAGATTACGTAATATACTTATGAAGAACAATCCGAATGGGCATCTGCTGGCACCTAAGTGCCAACTCTGTGCGCAACCGTATAACAAAGATCTGATGTATATTTGCTGCGAGAAATGCAAATGTAAGTCTTTTAATTTCAAACATTATATTACTTTCTAACTGGATAGTATAAGTTACTAATTGGTTGAGGTTTTGTACACTTGCAGATTGGTTTCATGCGGATTCCGTTGAGTTGCAAGAGTCAAAAGTTATGGAATTGTTTGGGTTTAAATGCAGTCGATGTCGCAGGATACGGATACCTATTTGTCCTTATACGGATCCCGAAGAGCGAAAGAAATTGGAGTCAAGGAAGGCGGCCTTGGAAAAGGCTGTTAAGGGAAGGTATATGGATACAGATTCCGAACTTGACTCTAATGACGACCTTGATTCGGAACCGGATTCTGCTCCAGCCTTCGACTCCGTGGAGGCTGGAGATGTTCAAGAAGAAAATCCTTATGATTCTTATCTGATGGCTGACCAAGTCAACCATCAGAGACTTGAAATGGATTTTGAACCTCCCTTTTCTGTATCCGGCCCGGTTTCTAAGAAGCTAGCAGTCAGGAGGCATATAAAATCAGAGAAGGAATCAGATGGAATTTCAGAAAACAATCCTGCATGCGACCTGCCTGCAAACAACCTGAACTCTGCAGCAGGGGAATCATCAACTCCAATTGTGGAATGGAACGTTTCCACAAATGGATTTGAAGATAATATGATGTTTGACTATGGGGATCTGAATTATGAAGACATGGAATTTGAACCGCAAACATATTTTTCGTTTAACGAGTTACTTGTAGCAGATGATGGTGTCCAGACAGACAAAGGGGACCGAAACCCTCCTGGAGATATGACTGAGCAAGTGGTTAAGACTGAGAAAGTCGATAACCCATCAATAGACGGTCCTAACCCTGAGCAGTTTCAAATGGACGTAACTTATGATCAACAAGAGCCGATGTTCTCTGTAGAATCTGGACTCGAAATGGTGCCTTGTAGGGTCTGTTCCCAAGCGGACCCAATACCAGACCTGTTCTGCCAGACATGTGGTCTGTGGCTACACCAGCATTGCTCACCATGGGAAGAGGACTCGTCTTGGGATCCAGAGATTGGCTGGAAGTGCGGCAACTGTAGAGATTGGTGCTAATGGCGTTTCCGTATCTCTCGAGGACAAGGTCGTCTTATCCCTTAAACCGCAAGCAAAATGACTGATCATGGATGTGCATTTATATAGAGCTGCTCATGGTGTGAGGGATGGTGGTCATGTATGGTGGTCTGGTGGTTAAATTGTGGGTTTTTGGTTAGTTTGGTGTACGTTGATCTTGAAATGCCCAAATGTTTATGGTTGATTAGATGGCGTCTGCTTGAAGTTGCTAACGCTTTGGTTCATATTATACTTGTTTCCCCTGTGGTTTTGTGGGGAGTTTTATACCATTTTGATAGTTATGTGATGGTGTAGCTGAGGCCTATTAGATAGGCTAGGTTTTTATAGCCTTATCGTATTTGATAAGTTGGTTGGTTCGCTCTGTAATTTAATTTAGATGAACTTATCTCTGAAGAGCAGCCGGGTCTGTAAACTTGTTTGTTGCAACTTTCTTTACAGATTGTGGCTTTTCTTAAAGGTTATCAAAGATTTGTTAGATTCTGATCATGCTATGGTTTATTTCATTGTCAAATATTCGTTTTTTCTAGTTTCTGAACAAGAAATTTTCATCCGCGAAAAATAGGAGGATGGTTCATCAAGTACTATAGTCTGTGTTTGGGTAGACTAAAAGAACATTTGTAAGCTAGATGTTTTTATTCTCTCTTGAATATCATATCACTACTTCAAAAGGTTACTACTATATGGATTATTACTTATTAGAGATCTTAAGGCGTACAACAAATAAAGGCATTAAGGGTGGGTTTGGTATTTAGTAATCGGAACGAGGGAATAGTTTCATTCCGAAATAAGATGTTTGTTTTACTACCTTGAATCCGAAAATTTACTATCATACTCAAATATATAGCATAATTCATACCCCACCCACTTGCCTCCTATGGAAACTATCATACCTGTGGGACCCACTTTATACCAAAACTCATACCGATTGTAATTCATGAAAGCATACTAAACGCACCATAAATATTTATATCAATTAACAAATAGAAATAACATTCTTTTTGTATGGTTGGACAGTTCTAAATGTTTTTCCAGTAAAAAAAAGAGGGTAAAACTTAACATTTTTTAGAAAGAGTAACGTTCATTTTGTTTACTAAATGGTTTAAATGTTTGAATATGAAAAGTAGTGTTGAATCATAAACAAATTTATATACCGACATACTTGGAGTGATGAAGAAAAAAAGCATATTTAGTCGATCCACTCACCCACAAACTTCGCATACAAAAACTTGTGCAAGTGGTAAAGAACAATAAACCTATTTTAGGACATGTAAGATAGATTTGTGATGTAGGTTCAAATCGTGCTTAGGACATGCAAGATAGATTTATGATATAAACATTTTTTTTTTTTTTTTTTTTTTTTTTTTTTTTTAAAGAAGTACAAACATAAAAATGAAGACCGCCTACGTTATAAAAAGAAACTTGTAAAAAGTCACACTAATGCTTAAACAATACCCAGTGGATTGTTGTTAGCAAATCGCATAAAAGAAAAGGACTCCAGGTAAATGATTTTTTGGAATCAATGCTTAAACTCAAACCCCACTAAAATGTTGTGTTGGAAACTTGGAATGCTTATTCTTTTCGTACAACATAAACAAATTTATATGCCAAAATACGTCGAGTGATGAAGAAAAAAAAAGCATCTTTAGTCGATCCACTCACCCACAAACTTCGCATACATAAACTTGTGCAAGTGGTAAAGAATAATATAAATTGACCACCCTCATATCATCCAGAGTAGTTTAAAAAAAGTTATTCACTTCTTACCATACCATTCAAATCCATTCATACAGATACACAGTGCTTCGAGTTTACTTCATCAATCATCACTAAAAAATGGCCGAAGTCATTGCTTCCTCCCTCATCGAAATAATTTTCCAGAAGCTGGCCAATGAAGCGTTCAAGCAAGTTGCTCGTGCGCAAGGAATTCAATCCGAGCTGAAGAAACTGACGCGGACATTGTCCCAGATCCAAGCTCTGCTTAATGATGCCTCTCAAAAGGAAATAACTGATGAAGCTGTTCAACAGTGGCTCAATGATCTCCGACATCTGGCTTACGAAATAGACGACGTTCTTGATGATTTGGCAACCGATGCTATGCAACGTGAGTTCACCAAGCAAACTAGGAGTAAGGTAAGAAGATTCATACCAACTTGTTGCACAAATTTTTTACTAAGTACTAGGATGAATCCAAAGTTAGATAACATCAACAACAAGTTACAAGATCTAGAAAAGGAAAAAGATAGGCTTGGTTTAATAGTGAAGGGTGGAAGGTCAAAAGATTTAAATAGAAAATTCCAGACCTCTTTGGTAGATTCATCTAGCATTGTTGGCCGACAAGGTGAGAAGGATGCATTGGTTCTTAAGCTGTTAGGTGATGAACCATGCATAGAAAACTTTAGCATCGTGCCCATAGTTGGTATGGGTGGTGTGGGTAAAACCACTCTAGCTAAACTTTTGTATAACGATGAACAAGTGAAGAAACACTTTAAACTCAAGGCGTGGGTTTGTGTTTCTGAAGAGTGGGACCCCTTCAATATGAGCTATATTATATTTCAGTCTGTGACCGGGGAAACAAAGGAATTTAAAGATTTAAATCTCCTTCAAGTAGCTCTAAGAGATCAACTTAGAGATAAATTGTTTCTATTAGTGTTGGATGATGTATGGAGTGAAAGTAGTGACGATTGGGAATCACTAGTGGCCCCTTTAAAAGCATGTGCTCCTGGAAGTAAAATAATCATGACAACTAGGAAGGAGACGTTGCTCAGACAATTGGGTTTTGGTAAATTAAACCATTTGCAAAGTCTCTCACATGACAATGCGATGTGTTTATTTGCTCATCATGCGTTGGGGGCAAATAACTTTGATTCACATCCAAGACTTAAAGCACCTGGTGAAGGCATTGTGAAAAAGTGTGATGGTTTGCCTTTGGCTTTAATAACACTTGGAAGGTTATTGAGAACAAATGAAGATGAAATAAAATGGAAGGAAATAGAGGACAGTGAGATATGGGGCTTAGAAGAGGGAGGTAAAATAATTCCGGCTCTTAGACTAAGCTACCATGAACTTCCTGCCTATTTGAAGCAGCTCTTTGCATATTGTTCCTTGTTCGCAAAGGACTATGCATTTGACAAGGAGGATTTGGTTCTGCTCTGGATGGCAGAAGGATTCTTGAAACAAGTACGTCTAAGAAAGTCAACTGTAGAACGTTTGGGTCACGAATGCTTTGATGAGTTGTTATCACGGTCATTTTTTCAACACTCACCTAATGACGAGTCTTTGTTTGTTATGCATGATCTTATGAATGATTTGGCCACAGCTGTTGCTGGAGATTTCTTTTTCAGGTTAGAGAAGGAAATGGAAAAGAATTTTAGGAAACGAGCTTTGGATAAGTGTCGTCATATGTCTTTTGTTTGTGAGGAATATGTAGCTTACAAGAAGTTCGAGGGAATCGAAGGAGCTAAAGGTTTGAGAACATTCTTGTCTGTAGGGGTGAAAGAACGGGGGCAAAGTAACTACTTGTCGAATAAGGTTTTGGTTGACTTACTCCCTGAGTTGCAATTCCTAAGGGTTTTAAGTTTAAGTGGTTACGAGATAAGTGAGATTCCAGATTCCATTGGTAAATTAAAGCATTTACGCTATCTTAATTTATCTCAAACTAAAATCACACATCTTCAAGAAAATGTTTGTGATCTGTATAACTTAGAGACGTTGATCCTTTTTGGCTGTAATCTTTTAACTAAGCTTCCCAACAACTTCATAAAGCTTAAAAGCTTGCGGCATCTAGACATTAGAGATACTCCACTCTTAAAAGACTTGCCATTAGGGGTTGCTAAGTTGAAGAGCCTACAAACTCTTTCAAAAATCATTATTGGAGGAGAAAATGACTTTTCGATAACCAAACTTAAAGATTTTGAGAATCTCCATGGGAAAGTTTCCATTCAGGGTCTGGAAAAAGTAAAAGACGCAACGGAAGCAAGAGAAGCAAACTTATCACAAAAGAGGCTTACTGAGTTTGAGGTGGAATGGAGTGATGCATCACGTATTACCCCAATGGAAACAACTGATAACGCTATCCTTGATGCATTGAAACCATATAATGATTGTTTGGAGAAGCTAGGCATTGTGAACTATCTGGGTTTAGAGTTTCCAAAATGGGTTGGGGATCCGTCGTTTCGTCAGTTGGCTCGTGTGTCTATACGTGGCTGTAGAAAGTGTACGTCTCTGCCACCACTCGGGCAACTACAATCACTTAAGGAGTTATCTATTCAAGACATGGGTGATGTGAAAGTTGTGGGTTCAGAGTTTTTTGGTACTGGCCTTGCATTTCCTTCACTTGAAAGGCTAAGTTTCCAAAATATGTCAGGGTGGGAGGTATGGTCAACCAATAGTAGAAGTGGGGTTGGAGATTCTGTGTTTCCACGCCTTCAAGAGCTCAAGATAAAAGGTTGTCCTAATTTGGTTGAAGTCTCACTTAAAGCACCACTACTTTCATTAAGGGTTCTGAAAATAAATAACTGTGGCAATCGTTTGATGACAAGTCTGGTTCATGTAGCTCCATCAGTCACCAAGTTGAAAATAAAATCTATTTCAGGGCTTACTAATGAGGTGTGGAGGGGTATTATATTGGATCTTAAGGCAGTTGAAGATTTGGAAGTCAGACGGTGTGATGAAATAAGATATTTGTGGGAATCAAAAGAAGCAGAGGCAAGTAATAAGGTTCTTGTGAATTTAAGGAAGTTGTATGTATTGGAATGTAAAAATTTGGTGAGTTTAGGGGAGAAAGATGAGGAGGAGTA
The DNA here is from genome assembly GCA_014162995.1 of Artemisia annua. Classification (NCBI taxonomy): domain Eukaryota; kingdom Viridiplantae; phylum Streptophyta; class Magnoliopsida; order Asterales; family Asteraceae; genus Artemisia; species Artemisia annua. Next base: position 53,379 of record LBNU01011939.1, on the reverse strand, counting down.
CAATTATGGGAGCGACCTCCTAACATCTCTTAGCTTGTTACAGGTATTCCGTTGTGAAAATTTCAAGCATTTAAGTTGTCCAAACAACATTGAGACGCTGAGAATCAGTAGGTGTTATTCAATGGCATGTGTCTTCTTCTCAAAGGGAGGAGGACAGAAGCTCAAGTCAGTTACCATTGATTACTGTAAGAAACTATTACTGTTAAAGAAGGAGTTGGGAGAAGGAGGAGAGAAGAATAAATTGCTTATCAACAGCAAAAGCATGCCAATGCTTGAAAGTATATATATATCAGATCATCTAAATGTGGCATCGATCATTAAATCTGGGGGTAACTTCATTCACCTCAATTTTTTGTGGATAGAAGATTGTAAAAGTACGACGAGTCATTATTTCCAGACCTCCAATTGCAGAGTCTCACCTCGTTAACTACTTTGCATATAAGGAATTGTCCAAGTATGGATGTTCCAACAGCTGGGGTTTGGCCTCCCAACTTGCGCGGGCTTTATATTGGGCGGTTGAAGAAGCCCATCTCAGAATGGGGACCACAGAAGTTTCCATCCACACTAGTTGACCTAGCCTTACTAGGTAAAACAGAAGCAGCGACTAATTGGAGTCAATTGTCTCATCTTCATCTTCCTTCATCTCTTACTGGACTTACGATATGGAATTTTGACAATATGGAAACAGTTTCTGAGGGACTCCAACACCTCACCTCCCTCCAACATCTCGGCATTGGCTGGTGCTCAAAGATAAAAGATCTACCAGAGACGTTGTTGCCTTCACTCTTGAGTTTGTATATATGGGAATGTCCAGATCTGAAAGAAAGATGCAGTAGAGGAGGCTCCTACTGGCCCCAAATCTCCCATATCCCCTGCATCGGAATAGACTAGGAATAACAAACATAAATGAAGGTATGTCGTCTCTTTATGCCCTTTGATTTCTTTTATTTATTACGGAGTACTATATTTTAACACCACTGTATATGCATGGTGGATGTTATATACGTACTAGTTAATGTTCCTTGAATTTTATATATTCAGAAAATATTTGATTTGAAAGTTGAAACCATGCATGCGTTTTTAAACAAATTCACATCTCATGTTCACAATAATGTTCCATTTGAACACAATTTCAAATATCTGATTTACAAAATTCAAATTCACATCTCATGTTAAACTCAAAACTTTTATCCATTGCAGTCATTGTATAGAGTTGACAAGTGTCATAGAACGACCTTAACCAAACGTGCTACCCCTTTGGATCTTGAACCTCACTAGAGGGTGTGTCCCTCCTGGCTCTCGCTATTTTGCATGGCGATATCAAGTTAGCTTGCACGAGTGTGCAAGTGCTTAGTTAGCTTGTGTGAATGTGCACTCGCAACTACTGATTTGTATGAGAGCTGAACTTGATATAACTTTAGATCTCTAGCAAATCAATTATATTAAATAGTTAATGATACCAAAATCATCAACAAAATGCGCGTGCATATTTTTTAGTTTTATTCGATTCTTTTGAACTTTAAAATAAACAATATTTACGTTGATAATGCGTATCTGAATTATGATTTTTGCAGTACTAGAGCATACCCTAAGTAACAAAATATATTATAAGGGGTTTGGTTATCGGTACACCCTCAAAAGTGATACCAATACCTTCCTAATTCTTTTAACTTTTTAATTATTATAATTTTATTTTTATTATAAAATTATGAAATAAAAGTTAAGGAACAAAAAATATAATATTTGACAAGTCAAAATTAGTAAATCACAAAAATTACGGAGCATAAAATGACAAAAAGCTATCTTGTCCTGTTAATAAAGCGGGCAAAACTGACGAAAAAGAGTGCGAAACATAAAATATAGCAGAGTTTAACAAGTCAAAAACAGTAAAATACAAAAGATACAAACCCATAAAAAATTGTATTTTTCTGTTAATAAAGTGGGTAAAAGAGAGACGGCTAACAGGATGGGGAAGGGTAGAGATAATACAACCCATGAAGTGGTTACGAGCAAATCTTAAATATTAATGGATTAATGATGAAAATGAGATTTTCATGGTCCCTGTAACTCATTTGAAAAAAAGTGTTTATGTATTACCAAGTGCTCGTGTATTTCTTGCTTGTTGTGTGGTAAGCACGTTTCCAAAATAGTTCATTTATCGGCTCTTTATGAAGGCTCGTGTCATTGGCTCATGGTGAAAGTGTATGGTGAAATTTTACATGTGACGGAACATCCGTAATTCGTATTCGTCGGTAAACACGTAAGTGATATCTCTATATATTATATATAACAGGAGGCGTTACACGTAGATAATGCCACGTAATCACCATGTCATTGCCCAGTAATTCATTGTCTGCCATGTCATTGCCCAGTAATTCATTATCAGCCACCTCATCACAATACAACCATGTGGAATTCGGAATTTTTTTTTTCTTTAAAAAAAACCATTATGATGGATTCGAACATGGGTCTGTGAGTACGACTTCCATACATCTTTACCACTGCACCACCACAATTTTTGGGATATATCTTGCAGCCTATTATTGATAAGGGCATGTAAATTAAATAACCCCTACCATTTAGTTGGAAAAAATTTAGTCGGGTTAATAGAAAAAACATATGTATATTCTTCCACAAGAAAACAGTAATCATCAGAACTCTCTACACGAAGAAAACCCTAATCATCATAACTCTCTCCATGAAGAAAACTCCATCATGATTTTATGATTTTAATGATTTTTAATATGTTTTAGGTGGAGGTTCGTTCATCTCTGTAAGACTCCAATCGTTTCATATTCTTAACATCATAAATTAATCAGATCATCTGTACACAATGCATCATTCACCTGACTATACAACTGTTATTAGTAGGCATGCATGCACGTAATTGTTGTGGAAATATTGTAGTTCATATCAAGCATTTAATAACACCAGAGGTTCAATTTAACATCAACTCTAAAGAAGACTCTATTGGATTGAATTTTAATTCTAGTTCGTGCACAACTTTGAGAATTATTGCTAAAAAGTTAAAGGTGATCGTTCCAAGGTATGATTTTTGTTTTTTAATCTTTGAGTTATTATTTATTTGATATTAAATTAATGATTTATTCTTGATTTTGACATTAGGGTTCTTGATAAAAGTAAGGTTTAAATTATATTTTTGAATTTTTATCATATAAGCATTTTAAGTTGTTTTGAACCTGGAAATTGATGAGGATATGTAGGCAGAAGGAGCTATTCGGCATCGAAGCCTCAAACTTGCTCTTATATGGAAGTAGTCTAATCAAGTAATAACCTATTGTTCTTATATGCAGTATATAATATTTGTCATAAGGCGGTTCACAGTTACATCTATTCCTTTCCTAAATCATTTGTCTTTTATTCTGTTTAATGAGACTAAAAGTCAGCTTCAAAGGTCCACTTCAGGAAAAGGAGTAGGAGCAGAATTTGTTTCCCCTTATATTCTGATGTTACTTGATGTGTGCTATTTTACACATACTTTTGACCTTAGTTTAAGTGTAGAAAAGACCAAAAACTAACGTGAAACGCCAAAGATATCTTGTTTTTGTGTTTGTGATCGTGCAGGGACGGATATTGCATAAATAGCACAAAAGTCAACCAAAAAGCCTAAAACGAGCACGAGATGTGGAAAAG
>LBNU01011939.1:24086-40929 GCA_014162995.1 Artemisia annua | reverse complement strand
TGTGACCAGGTGCAAAACTGAACCCCGGCGGTGGACTGGCAACAAATGGAACCCCCTGTGGTTGTTGACCTGTCATAGTAGGAACCCCAGATTGGACCCCTGTTGATGAGAACAGTCCATACGAATTGGACCCCCAAGGTAAACTTTGAAACAATTGTGGGCCTTGAGAAACTTGGGCCGGCTGGGAAAAATAATATGGAACCTGGGCCGACGAATGATATGCAACAGGAAGTGGGGTAGTATTCGACGCAACAGAGGGTGGAGTATTTGAAGTGGTAAGTCCCAATTTAGCCAATAATAGTTGCAAAGCATTCATATCCACGGATGAAAAACCCGACAAAGTAGAAGTCGAACCGGAACCACGAGGAAGTAATGTAGACTTGCCATGCACGCCATTGTGAAGATACCTACACGCCTCACCAAAACGGCAATGACCTTTAGCAAGCAAAAAACAAGGTTTGTGCACTTTTGCCAACGGATTAGACGTACGCCGAGTATTAGTATTATTTGCCAATAAAACCATAGGAGAAGCAGATGTAGCATCCACAAGTGGGTCTTGAACTTTAGATTTCATGCGCATCTCTTGCGTGGTCAACAAAGAACGAACCGTTTTGAGATCGGGAAAGGGTTCCCGACTAGTAATAACGGTCGAAATCACATCATACGTGTTGGGCAAGCCTTCAAGTGCAAACGTAACAATGTCATCATTACTTAGAGGAGAACCAAGACCATTCAAAACCGATGCAATCGATTCAATTTTCTGAAAGTACGCATCAATTGTTAAGTCCCCAAGCTTCAAGTTTCTTAGTTCCGCCTTCAAGGCCATAGCTCTTGGACATTTATTGTCTTGAAAAATCGTCTCTAGATATACCCACGCCTGTTTGGCAGTTGTGGGATTAAGCACAACCAAACGCTTTTGAAGATTCGAGGAAAGAGTGGAAAATATCCAAGATCGAATAATAAAATCAACCTTGAGCCACTCCGGGTCCGTAGACGGTGGTGGAGGAGGTGTAGTGGAAGAGGATGCGGGTGGATCAACTAGATGGTCCAAGATGCCATAGCCATGGCAAAGATGAGAAAAATAATACACCCATGAGGAGTAATTCATCTCATCAACATCAAGTTTGATGGGGACAAAAGTTGTTNTGTGACCAGGTGCAAAACTGAACCCCGGCGGTGGACTGGCAACAAATGGAACCCCCTGTGGTTGTTGACCTGTCATAGTAGGAACCCCAGATTGGACCCCTGTTGATGAGAACAGTCCATACGAATTGGACCCCCAAGGTAAACTTTGAAACAATTGTGGGCCTTGAGAAACTTGGGCCGGCTGGGAAAAATAATATGGAACCTGGGCCGACGAATGATATGCAACAGGAAGTGGGGTAGTATTCGACGCAACAGAGGGTGGAGTATTTGAAGTGGTAAGTCCCAATTTAGCCAATAATAGTTGCAAAGCATTCATATCCACGGATGAAAAACCCGACAAAGTAGAAGTCGAACCGGAACCACGAGGAAGTAATGTAGACTTGCCATGCACGCCATTGTGAAGATACCTACACGCCTCACCAAAACGGCAATGACCTTTAGCAAGCAAAAAACAAGGTTTGTGCACTTTTGCCAACGGATTAGACGTACGCCGAGTATTAGTATTATTTGCCAATAAAACCATAGGAGAAGCAGATGTAGCATCCACAAGTGGGTCTTGAACTTTAGATTTCATGCGCATCTCTTGCGTGGTCAACAAAGAACGAACCGTTTTGAGATCGGGAAAGGGTTCCCGACTAGTAATAACGGTCGAAATCACATCATACGTGTTGGGCAAGCCTTCAAGTGCAAACGTAACAATGTCATCATTACTTAGAGGAGAACCAAGACCATTCAAAACCGATGCAATCGATTCAATTTTCTGAAAGTACGCATCAATTGTTAAGTCCCCAAGCTTCAAGTTTCTTAGTTCCGCCTTCAAGGCCATAGCTCTTGGACGTTTATTGTCTTGAAAAATCGTCTCTAGATATACCCACGCCTGTTTGGCAGTTGTGGGATTAAGCACAACCAAACGCTTTTGAAGATTCGAGGAAAGAGTGGAAAATATCCAAGATCGAATAATAAAATCAACCTTGAGCCACTCCGGGTCCGTAGACGGTGGTGGAGGAGGTGTAGTGGAAGAGGATGCGGGTGGATCAACTAGATGGTCCAAGATGCCATAGCCATGGCAAAGATGAGAAAAATAATACACCCATGAGGAGTAATTCATCTCATCAACATCAAGTTTGATGGGGACAAAAGTTGTTAAGTGATTCATTGCCATAAGTTTATCCGATAAGGTGAGAACCGGTGCGGGGGGAGTCGTATCAACTGTCATGGTGAGGGTTTATAGTATTCGAACACTAAAGTAGGTTTAATTAAAACCTCTAACAATGCAACTGCCTTTAAGCAATTTAGTAAAAACCAACCTAGTAGCCTCAATTTAATAATATAAGTGATAATAAATCTGACCCCACTTGACTACCAATAGCTTTGTGATGAATACAACCAATTATCCCAACGTTTAATAATACTCCACTGTAACACTTTATCATACAACTTGCAGAATCTGGAAACAAAAACCGTAAACGAGCAGTACCTTGAAATCGCCGAACAAACTGAAGCAAATAAACAGGATCAAACAGCAGAACAAACTGTAGCAAACAAACAAGGTCGACAACTCAGAAGGTCGACAAACGAAAACTGGAAACAACCGCCGACAACTCACACCGGTCGACAAACGTAAACTGAAAAACGGAATAGAAGCAGAAAGAAAAAATAATAATCGACTAGGCTAGGTTTTGTGTTAGGTATGCGGAAGCAGTAAAGGGTTTAGGGATCGTTTGTTAGGTTTGATACCATGTGAGATTATGATAATCGTATTATTGAATGCTGAATATGTTCGGTACATAATACAATATATAGGAAACAATATGGGCCAAATACATAACGGGCCTAAACACTCTTATACTAATCGTCTAACATAGAGGACTGAATCGCATAGGAGAGGAGTTGTATCACAATATGTTTTTGAGCTTGCCTTGTAAGTTGTTGAACGCCTATTACATTAATGAATCACCATACTCTTAAGTTCACCTTACTTATTGATAATGATATTTTTTTCTATTTCTAGAATTGATCGAAGTCAAAGAGAAGTGAGTTTTCGCTATTTTGAATGAGGCAGAGCTTATGCAGCATGCATAGTCAAGTATGTACTAACATATGGTCAACGATTTATAAATTAGAGAGTTGAATTTGCTAAGCAACAACATGTGTTTCTTGATTGGCAGTTCATTGGTGGAATTAAGTTGGTATATCATTTGGATGGAGGCTAGTGAGTCGTGAAAGATGAGACTACTTCACCTTAACAAATGATATGACCAAAAGAGTGAAGACAAAGCTGTTTGATGCATCATGTTCAAGTTAGTAGACTGGTTTGCTGTTGCTGTTTTGATAGTTTTTCTACTAGCAGTTTGAATATTTGTTTGTAGATTGGTGATTTGTTTTGCTTACTCTGTCTTAAAACTCAAGGAAATGTCTTTGGGATTTTGAGCTAGCCGTGTAATTTGATATATACTCTGTAAATAATTTTCTCCTTTTCATCAAATTGTAACTAAACTATTGCCATTTGCCAGACTTCCGTGATACATATTTGCCAGTTTTCTTTCAACTCTAAGGAAAACCATCATGGCTGTTTGCCATTCCTAGATGATCATGGAGTCTTCTGTTTGCTGCAACAAGAAAGTGATTGAAAAGTTTACCTGTATTTAAAAGGTACAATGGCATCTGGATAACCATTTATGATTTAAAATTTGTTTAGACTTCTTGGGCACCACTCAACTAAATCAAAACAGACGAAAAGTATAAGTAAATATATCTAAAATTAGCGTTAAACTGTACACAATTTCATGGTCGTAATTGGCATGAAACAGTTAAGCCAATGAGATTTTAGATTCGTGAAACTGCAAAATATACATTGGCATTTAATTATTCACAAGTCAGCTGATGATCTAGATACCTAATCATACAATTTGATCTACAGATGCAACAAACTGAGTGGTATGCCACATAAAAACCTTGAAATTACCATATCGAGTTGTCGATCACCCTAGTTCTGTGTTGGCAGATGTAGAAAAAACATCACCATCTCCTGTTCTACTGGAACTCGAGTTTTGTGAACTGATCTGACCACTGTAGTATACATTCATATATACAACTCATTTAACAGAGGATCATAAATTCTTACAATACAAACAAATGATACAGGTTATATCACATAATACAGATCACCTTATTCTCCGGCCACCAGCCTCAACAGATCCAGCGTGGGGTGGCGCATGAGGGCGGAGATGGCTTCGCCTAAAAACTTCATTTTTTGATATTTCTTTTATGTATTTATGCTTTATCTGGGTTAAAGATGTCCATTTGACAATTTTGGATCTCGGATTTATAAATGTGCTTGGAATGACAGATCTTGATTTTTTTTTTTTTTTTTTTTTTTTTTGAGTTCTTTTAGCAAACAGGGGATACTACTTGAGCTCAATAGTGGTTCAGGTGGCGAATAAAGTGAATGGCGGGTGTTTAGCTAGCAATAAATTGAATTAAGGCCAAGTTCTACTTGAAAACATGAACATTTCTGGAAATTGTTTACATAATTACAAACGACACTTTGGGCATTACGAGTTGTATCATGAGGTTAAAAGAGGGTTCGTTACCAATCCAAGCTTCACCGCTAGTTACACATAAACCCTTTGTCTTTAATCTTATGATCTCCGCTAGCATCACCTAAAAGCATGACATGAAGCAACGCAAGCTAATGCTTAATGAAGGCATGAAAACTGACATCATAAGGCATAAACCATCGGTAAAGCACGTTTATCCACACAGGATCGTGGTGTGCATAAAGCACGATATCCACAATGGATCATGAGTGCATAATTAATTGTACACGATATCCACAATGGATCATGGAAATCGCATCAACCATAGTCTCATGAATATTCTAATCAAGTCTAATGGGAGTAATGGCTCTCTCAATCTATATGACCAGTCGAATCAAAATAGAATAAATATGCGCAAAAGACATAAACCTGCTTGCAAGAGCTTGCATAAGAAGCACTACCTGCAATAGACTGTTTGCCAAAGTGCGATCACATGGAGCCAACAAGCCAATGGATGCAATGCAATCAGAATATCTGCAAAATACAACTGAAATCTGCCCCCCAAAATATTTCATTTCTAAAAATTACAATATACGTGCAGTAGTGCAAAACAGGAATTAATTCTATCTTTACAGTATAATAAACTAAGAAAATGTAACTTGTAAAACAAATACAAAATTATGGACATAGATGTACCATGAAAAACAAGAAGACTACGGTGTAAACTACACATTAAGCCCGCACTATGAACACACTTACATGCTTGGTAAAAAAAGATGTATAACTATATAGATTAGCTTTCAAAGAATGTGCACAAGACAGGCTTTTGATACACACTTATGCAACTGCCTGAAGATTTACAGGTAACAAGGAAAATCCATATAAGATGTCACATTGCCGATATCTAAACATCTGAGATGGATTTTCTGGTGTCATAAACCATTGATACTACTTACAAGATTGTATGTATATCCGTTTCCACTTGAAAATTGTCTCCCCTTCTCATGTTCTTGAAATTTCTGTTTACTGGCTAATTACAATAAAAGGTAACTGACTTTGGTGAAATATCAATTTTACGTAACCAACATCTTTAGCCATAAAAAACATAAGTCTTAAATTCTTTTAATGTGATGTGTTCAAACTATCAAATTCTGGTTTAGGCTATCCATTCAAAATGACGACGTGCCAGTAATCGTGACCAGATTGACTTTTTTGGTGACGTATTTTAAAAATCATCTTAATTCAGAATTTTCAAACTTGAAAGGTTAATTCTCAGGTAAAAGAGTTGGTTACCCAAAATAGAAACTTGACCAAAAAATGTTTTACTTTTATACGCCATTTCTTCCAAAGATGATCAACGATGCTTAGAATGATTGGAGGGCCGAGGCAGTTCAGTTGACCCTCTTGGGGTAGCGGGTCCCGTGCTTTCCACAACGTCTTTTTTAACATTTGATGACTCAGGAAGAAGCTTGCATTTTCCAAACGGTTTATAAAGAAACCGAGAATCGACAGAACTACGTGTTCGACTTACCCTTTTCATCTCTTCCTTCATCTTATTAAACTCGTCTTCAAGTTCCAGCACTCTACCCCTCAATCTTTCCATATTCACTTTCATAACATGATTCTCGCGCACAACTGTCACCCACCCTTCTCTTTGGACTAATTGACCAGCCGTACCGGTCCCACCACTTGGTACAATACTCATTGGACCCGTAGTAGGATTCTCGTTATCTATAGCATTAGCTAAAGCTGCTCTCAGCTGCATTTGCTCAAAAAACAATACTTGAAGGACAATCCTAAGCGGGAGGCGGGTGTTTTGAGAAGCATGAGCACATGCATCAATAGAAAGTTTCTGATAGTTGATGATATTGCAAAGATCTTCTTTTTCTTTCTCCCCCAGCCAAGGGTGGGCCTGTATGATTATAAAAAGTTTCATTTGATCAAGTCTTTTTTCCCCAATATATGGTTTTTAATAATAAATTCAAATAACATTTTTGCCCCATTTTATACACTAATGGGTCAAAGTGTCAAACTGGTAAGTATCTTTCTAGCTAAAAAAATAAAACAGGTCGAACACTTCAAAAGTTACTTAAATTGTAGTTATTATAATCAAATGTGACACTAATATGTGTAAGAAGCCAAAAGATTTAGACAAAATTGTTTTAGGTAAACCGACCCGCTGACCTCCCTAATTTTCCACCTGCTGAGTTAAAGAAACATACCTCAAAATATACATCCAAGGCTCTATAAAGACCATCATTCAAAGATCTTGCAGATTCAGGAAGAGCCTCAGCAAGCGATTGCATCTTTTCAGGTTTCAAATTCACATCAGAAGCAACCTCTGCCATATAATTGTCTACAAGTTTTGAAACTTTTCTTAATGGTACAGAAGACGGCGAAACTTCCGAAACAATTGATCTTGGGGAAAAAGCAGTAACCGTTTGTTCGGACTTCAAAAAATGATTGATCATCCTTTCAACACAGTCACTATTATATAAAGTATCAGAATCTGAATAAGAAGGAATCAGTAGGCCTTCAAGTGTTGCAAGCTCTAACTGCATTCCTATCTTTCTTTCAAGTGAATCTTGATACTTGTCATTAACACCCAAAATTAAGGCAACTCGTAAAAGTCCCAACAAGAAACGACAAAAAGATTTCCCTTTTCTTTCAGGAAGTAGTTTTATAATGCTTTCCAGTAGAACTCGTTGATCAACAACGGCAGGTTTCATGCTAAAACTTGCGATTGATTTAATATTGGTATTTTGCCCACCTTGCCATCTGCCTAACCCATGAAGATGCTTTTTAGAATAGTACATAATAGCTCCTGAAAATAAGAGAAAACGCAAGAACAATATCAAAGGGTAATCCTGTTTACCTAAAAATGGGTTGTTTGGGATATATTTTTATCTCCGACGAATCAAATGAAAATTAGTATTAAACATAGCTAAAAACCAAAAGGCAAACATATCGGATATTACCCTTTATGCAAATGTTTTAGTAATATCGTTTTTTATAAGCAAATCTTATACATTTGGGTAAAATTTAAACGAAATGGACAAAAACGTGTAGGAAGATTAACCCAACCCGCCTATGTCACCTGTCAAAAATAACCCGTTTAACCCGTTACTCAACCCGCCCAAATTTTCACCTCTACCATAAGGAAGTAACTATTGTTTGAGTGTGACCATATTTAAACTGAAGTTTTGCTACTTTGTAGGGGACCTACATCCTTACCATGAAAAGCTCATTGTTTTACATACATGTAACATTTTTTTTATACAGTTCACATAAACATAAGAGACGCCTTGCAGGTGTTCTTTATGTAAAAGATATGAGTCGATGGGAAAAAAAAACTAGGGTCGACAATACCTGTTAACTTTTCGGGTCGGATGCCTCTAGCTTCCATCACCTTTATAAGCCTCTCAAACAAAGGTACACTAAGATAAGATACATCTTCAAACCACCAATCCGATTCTACAGTTCTGATTCTTGCACCCGTGTTTATTCCATTCCATAATATACTACCACCCGGACTTTGTAACCGACCATACATCATCATTGGCCACCCAAACAAACTAGGATCTGTACAAGCCATCGTTGATATAGCATTCAAGCATTTACTAATTATCTGTAAACCATCCGCTTGTTCTACAAAATTCTCACAACTTTGAAGAGCAACCATGCAATCCTTCCAGTTTTTTAATACATTCTTATGGAAGTAGTTTTCTGCACGGGCTAATAAGTTGTCATCTCCATACTTATCAAGCATTTCAAGATAGTCTGCCACACAATGTATAATAACTATATTTCTTGGTGTAAGTTCCACCCGGATGCCATAACAGAATTTGGCTGCGACTAAAAATGTGGTAGCCCCGCCAGGAAAATTTTCAAGGGTAATGGTGCAAGAGCCGTCATCAGTACTTTGAGTTTCTTCGATTAATTTCTCTATTTTCCCACATCTTGATGATAGGGGAAACTAGAAAAAACATGCAGTGAATGAAAGCTTATATCAGTAACTTGAGACTGGTTTAAAGGACAAAAAGATATGCAAAAAGAATTCAGATAATACACATTTGTGGAAAGATGGGTCGGTCAGGTAAAGGGTCAAGCTGCATTCAAGTAAAAACATATTATCTATAAACCGGTCAAACTGACTCAGATCGGGTTACACCGCTATTCTCCCAATTTTTGTAATATTTTATATACACTTAGTCTCTTAATTATAATAATATACCTTTTCTATTTCAAAAAGTTATCTAAATCTTGTAAACGATTTAGGAGGTTCTATGCAATTATGCATTGAAAATAGACTATGGTCAACTTTCAACCCATTCAACCTATTCAACCTATGCCCTTCTTTAGCAGGGTTTATGCTGTTTGAAGCATTTATAAATAAAAAACAACCCACAGCAACTCGTTCAAAAGCAAAGGGGTCGAATTTTCCACCTCTGCAGTCTACACATAATTGAACGACTGTAGAACTATTAAAGAGAGTATAACACTATCAATATGTTATTAAGTATTGTTGTGAAAGTAGGATAAATGATAAAAGCAGTGATTTTGTGATTGAAACGAGCACATAAGATACACATATACTATATGAAAACATATGAACTTTAATGATTTAATATTTTAAAGAGTGTCAGAAATTTTGGTCGGATTTATAACAAAAGCAAAAAACTAGCATATTGCGACTGTGAACAAACATTACCTTATGAAGATGAAACTTGACTTCATCTACAACAACGGTGATATCACTCGGCAAACCTGCATCACAAAACCTGTCCCAAACAACACATAGAATTTTAGCCAAAGACTTGCATAGTTGCATCATATTTAGATGTACATTTGATACCATAATTGCTATTCGAGTGTTTTGCAAACTAATTATGATCATGAATTTTATGATCATGTAAGTTCCAATGATTATCACTAATGACTAGTTTTGAGAACACAAATTATTGATTGTAAATGCAACATTATCTAATATCTTATTATGATTCCTAAAGTCACAATAACTACACAAAGGAATTCCAACTATTCATAGCTAACTTTACCAATTTAATGCATCCACCACTAAATTCTAAACAACATACAAATGGTTCTTCAAGCAAAATATGAATTCATAACATAAACTTATATATGATCACCAAATAGACCAAAAGCCATTGTATGTATATGAAACTTACCATTCATTGCCTTCATTATAAAACCCCAAAGCCTTTCCAGCAGGAGCCATAGCATCAAAACTCCATGATCACCAAAATTCTTATTTAAAACAAACCACCCACAAAAAGATAAGCAACATAACATAAAGAATCAAGAAACTGAGTCATGAAAATGGGTCATCTTTTTTTGGAGATGACAGAGGGAAAAAGCAATAGAAATTTAATAATGGTGTCTTGTTGTATACTGTAGTAGTATTATTATACAGCTTGGATGGAAGCTTTTTTTGTGGGGTTTAGTTTCCATAAAAATGATCTTTGGTGTGCCATGGGACAAACCCAACATCAATTAATTACAACCACCCCAGCAACCTTAATGGTCCCATGTACCATATCCTATTTTTTTTGTTTCTTTAAATGCTTATTGTGTTACATTAGTATAACACCGGACAAAACTTAAGCTACCCACTAGGTAGTTTACCCATTGGGAATAAAAACACAATTAATGCTTTGTTAGAGGAAAGAGGAGAACATTGTTTCTTCTCTCCCAATGACTCAGTGCCACCTCATCCGGGTAAACTACCCAGTTGGTAGGTGTATCCATACCCGTATAACACCGCTGTCTAATGCTAGTCGTAATGGTGATCACAACAAGACACATCATTGTCATTTTTAGCTCCTTATTTTTACAATAACTTTATTACCAAATACCAACTTAGTACTAAGGAAATCGAGGACACCACTGAATACATACTCCACTTAAACACAAATATATCTCACAAAAATCAGTTAGTAAAAACACCGCACACAGAAAACCTCACACGACTCGGTTTTATTTTTGACCGAGTCTTCCTTTTTGGCCTAAGAGACGCGTCGGGTGAGGGGAGGTGAGAGAGGGAGAAACGTATCTTTGTTGGGTGTCCGATCATGTTAGACCACCGACCATTGCGGCGGATCTTCTAGTTTATTATGGCATGTTCATAGATTTGGCCATTTGGGTACCCAAAATTTTTATCAACAATACTTTTGTCCACAATTAACTGAGCTACATGTTTGAGAACCATTATAAAGTTTCTATCCATGAAAGTTAAACTTGGTTTTCAATCGAAAAATCCTATCTAACCACTAGGTGACCTCATTGGATTAAAATGTAAATGTGATTTCATAAATTGTTGTATTTAGCTAACCACTTATCGTTACTTTTTGATATAATAAACTTTTATTTCCGCAACAATGTATGTAACTGATTTTGAGAGAGAGAGAGAGAGAGAGACTTATATGATTGTTTTCAGAATATCACTCACATACGTTGATAATGAAATAAAAGTTTATTATATCAAAAGATTAAAACATAATATATTGAATGCAATGATCATCTAAATAAAGTTTGTTACATTTTGGTACAATAATGTCACATTATTTAGAGCTAAAGACATAAAAATACGAAAGAAATTAAGTACAAATAATAGTTTCAAGATTCCTACATTTGAGTCAACACCACGTCACTAAAAAACACAGACCACCGCTACAAGTTAAGTAGATTCTAATAAAAGTTTATGTATTTTAGTGGTTTGTTTGTAAGAATGTGTGTGTATTGGTGCTGGCTTTTTAGAATGTAGTTTTGAAACACATGACTGACACTTGGTAATGACAAGAGGAATGAGGTGTCGTGTGTTTTGTGTGAGTGACTAAATTTTGTCGAATATGTGGAGTGCTGTTATCGAAAAAGCATTGGATCCATGAACTAAAGAAAACGGACATTCTTTACTTTCCCTACAATCTATCATGCCAAGCTATTGTATATAACTCCGTACTATAATATGTGTTTATATTGCTATTTTAAAATGTCTTAAATTTAGTGTCTATTTTGTATTTTAATTAATGAGAACAAGTTTTAATAAAAAGAATGATATTTGATTAGCGGAGATTTTTCGAAACTTTGTGCATATTAAAGTAGACACTTATTATGAAACGGATATATGTTTTTTGTATCAAGAAAAAAATAAAATAATAAGTAAACTTATTTGTGTTCAAGTTATTTAAGAAGGACGATTATTTCATTCGGACATAGGCCACCTAAACAGAGGATATCTATATAACCAAAAATATTTTCTTATCTCTCTGAAATTACTTGGTTGAGCAGCATCACGTAAACCACATGAATGCCGCTAAGCTATAGACGCTTCGTACTCCAACTTCAGATTCTTGATATCCACAATAGAGCCGGTGCGATAAAGCAACTTTTCTCACGGATCATGATATATGCATGGCTTTTTTCTTTTCTTTTTTTTTTCTTCCCTAGATTAAGTGACTACTAGTTCGCTATATCTTTTAATATTTGTTACAAACTTTGATAATATACATTTGATTAGTTAACTAGTTCAAGTATCTAGCATCTTAATTAAAATAAAATTTTCAATCTAATTAAATATGTTAGGAAAGAGTTCACCCTTTCGTTACTTTAATTTAGCGTACACAACTTTTTCTTAAAATGCATCTCAAAACTCGCCAACCAAACCTGTTATTGTTTGTGTTGTACAGTATAAGTTATCCAAAATGGCAAAATGTATTTCAAAACCAATATCAACCAAGGACCCACTAGAATGTCGATTCAAAGTTGGCACCATTAATAGTACGTGCCATTTATTTCTTGGAGTGGAACAAACAAAGCATATGTAGAAAAGAATGTTCAAAAGCTAAAGTTATGTATGATGTTTGCTTCAATTTTAAGGTAGGTCGTAAACTAAATGACAACCATTTAACTACCCGGTTCCATAAGTCTTATTTTATCAGTAGTGTAGTACTTACAATGGGGCTCGTCTAACATGTGCTCGAAACACACACGTTAAGACACGTTTAATAATCTTAACTTTGATAAAACGGAAAATAAACATTCACAAATACTAATACATTATAATTTAAGTAGTTGATTATTTTCCTTTTTGTCAATGTTTAAGTTTAATAAATGTTTCTTAGTTGATTATTTTCCTTTTTGTCAATGTTTAGGTTTAATAAATGTTTCTTAACGTGTGTGATTAGAGCACTAGTTAGACATCACAAGCCACATTGTTAATACTTGATTACCTTATAGAAACAATCAATAGTATTAATACCCATTTTGATCAAAACGTTTTCTTTGTTCTCTAATGCATGTAGGTATGGACGGACCTTAGTGGAAACTGAGGAGGGTCACGTCCCCTCCTAATTAACTTTGAGATTTTACTTATATTTTGCTTAAAAGAAATACAACTTTGGTCCTCCTAAATTAACTGATAACACTCGGCTCTCCAAAAAATTCACCCAAGTTCCATCTATGCATGTAAGTTTACATCTTTTGTATAATAAAAGAATTACATCATTTCGGAGTGTTTTTAAAAATCCCTTCTTATTGAAAAAAAAATTAGACCAATAGGAAAGCTCGATTGTGACACATAGGCGAAATCGAGTAATATGATTGGCCAATAAAAAGTCAAAATTGAATTGATTTTGATCAAACTTTAATAAATTTGGTGGAGAATTTGATTGAGAAAAAAAACACATAAAAATATAGGTGTCAAATTTATGAAAATAAAAACTTGAAAAAAGAAGGGGTAATTAATAAAACATTGGTGGTTGAATTTTAAATATATTATATGGAGTTAAGTGTAAATTTATAAATCTCCATGTTTTTTATAATTTTAGATAATAAACAAATAACCCCTTACATTGTATACCCCCTACACTTTATAATATGAACTTTGTTTACAATTACATAAGTATTATTATTGGTTTGAGACTTCTACCTATTAAACTTACAAAATTTTATAAATGTACGAATTAGTTTTAATATACGTTAAATACTTTTAAAACAAACATTAGTTTTAAACTTTCATCTATTAAAATATATTTTTACTATGTACGTTAAATATAAATAAAAACTCATGTTATTCTATTTAAAAGTTTAATTTATAAGTACACGGGTTTGAATATTAAATACAGTTAAATTTTTATTAACGGTAATATAAATATCAAATGTTAAGTACGAGTTACTGTGATATGAAAATAAACATACGCGATTGTACTCATAACGACTCATGTAATTATTATTTAAAGTTTATATATGGATATCCGAAAAATATTTTTAAAAAACTTTACGAAATATATTTTAACTTCATCAACGCTCATTATTTGCTACTAAACTCACACATTTTGTACAACATGATATCAATAGTTATAGTTAAACAACAACATCAATCTCAATATTAACTTCTATGTCAGCTAAACAAAGTTAAATCTTTCATCTAGGGGTGAGCAAAACTGCCCGAGTCCCGACAAGCGACCTGATCCCGACATAAACCGATAGTCCCCAAACCGAATAATAGCTTCTCGGGTAGGGAGTCTGGATGGATTTTTACCATTTTCGGGATTCGGGACGGGTCGGGACGGGCCAAAAACCGACAAAATACAAGCAAAAACCGACTACTTTCGGGACGGGCCAAAAAACCGACTACTTTCGGGTTCGTATTCGGTTTACGATTTAGGTGACTTTTGGGATCAGGATTAATCGGGTCGGGTTGGGATCCGGCCCGATGCTCAGCCCTACTTTCATCCAATAAAATTTTTACAAAATATTAATTGATATTAATACATAATGAAAAACTCATGCATACTTATTAGTTGTATTTATATCACAATTTTCATGGGTAAATTTTTATATGTCTATATAGTAAACAAAAATTTTAGAATAAATTTGATTTTTGTGTAAACCCATGTGATCAAAGAACCTTTGACCCAATAACATTATAAGAAGACATGCTCAAAAATCAAATACAAGGTTGATGCCACGGTAATATTCACAATTTCTGCTAACTATTTTTCTTACTTTCGCACATGTTGATGCTTTAACTTTTTAAAATATACATATGATTTTCTGTTTTAAACGATAATACTATATAATTAAATTCTTCTATAAAAACTCCGTGCGTGCACGGGTATTATAACTAGTAAAAGGTTACAAGAAAGTAAGTTTACCTGAACTTGACAAAAGAAAATTGATCTATATGATTACATGAATAAAGTTATATGATTGGATATAATCTGTTATTAGAATATGCACTTAAAAACATTTAAAACTGTAATGAAACTTTTATCTCTATTATTATCCAATTTATGGAGTGTTATTGTTTATGTGTGAGTTAATTGTCGGCAGAACCTTAAACGTTAGTTATTAGATGTAGGGACATATTGTTCATGATCAACTTTTCTTTTTTGTTGGTAGGAGTATCATGGAATTTATTCGATAACTGACAAGCTTTTAGTGTTAAATTTCGAAGTTGGTTGTCCTCGAAATTATTGGCACTATGTGTTAATAAATGAGAGATTTCCTCGAAATTTTTGGCAAAATGTATTTTAGATGTGTTAAAATACCTATACAAAGCTTTTTTTTTTTTTTCCCCCCCCCTCCCCCCCCCCCCCCCCCCAAAAAAAAAAAAAAAGCTTTGTTATTTATATTTTAACACATCTAAAAACATTCCCTTCTCTCACTCCGTTTGAGGAAGTGATTTTCTTTTAGAAAGATGGTTCGAGGTCTTTCTCTGCGAGGAAATTGGAGGACATCAGTCTGCATTCTAGTTACCATGTAATGAAAATTAGTGGCCTTTAAACTAATATCGAAGTTGTGATCTGGGACAATGCCAGCGGCGAGTCTTTGTACCACCTCTACAAAGGAGCAAATTGTCGATATATGAGAATTAAGAGAACTTTCACTTCTCCATGTTAATACTCCTACCAAACAAAAAAAAAACAGTTATCCATGAACCATACTCTCTCTCTATCTCCCCGAATAGAAAACACTATTACCTTATAAAGAGGAAATCTATATGTCTGCCGAGTTGAGAGTACCACAACATCTATGCGAAAGGAATACTACTTCCCCCAAAAGAAATTGGATGACGTCATAATAGGAACTCAAGGAGAGGTTTTCATTTACAGTTTTCACTATGTCTCTACATAGTCGCATATATTCCTACATAACAGATTATAATCCAATCAGGATATGCGTCAACTTCTGTAGTCAAGGTGGTGATAACTGAATAAAATTTGATCAATCTTTGTTTTTGTTCACAGTTCATGTTAAACTTTTACTCTTGTCTATGATATGACACTGAGTATGGAGTTGAACATTATAATATTCTGCATAATTACCCTGCCACTACCAGGTAGTAGTCTGAGAAGAATTATGCTCGCACAAGCAAAGCAATTGCTATGGAAAACTCTCTCGAATCAAGGGTATTTAAATCGCTATGAATTTATGTGATCAGTCTTCACCAAGACATCGTATAAATCAATGTGAGATGGGAAGATATTTCTTCAAAACCTTTAAAGGGCAGTCCTATCAACCATATTCAGGCAGAACAGCAGTTGAAAGAAAAACAAATTAATAAACTGTCAATTGTTATAAGAGGTATTCCGAGTTTTCAAGGCATAGCGATATCTCTTTAATTAAACTTCTTTTTGAGTATGGCGCCAGGTTGACATTTCTTATCTCACTAATCATCGGATAATGTCTCTTGGGGTTCAGAGACACACATTCATCTCGTCTTTTCTCGAAAAATCACAAGGGGTGACCGCATTCAAAAAACTGTGGTTCAACGTATTAACATGAAAAATTTTTGATTTAACGAGTTGATTCCAATCTTATATCTGGAATTGCCAGTATAAAATAATATCTGGGGTTAGCCCGATTCTGCACTCCCCCTATCGTCATTCGAAAATTGTGTGATATTAAATAATGAAGCCACCACGATCTAAGACCTAAGAATTCCTTGTACATGCATCGTTTCATGGATTCCCAAATTAATGCTTGATGAGATTGGCTAAATGTGATCATGAAATTGAATATTTCTGTAAAAAATTGTTTCCTCGTACGGTTTCTCGAGATTTGGATCAGAAGATACGTAGCCCACTGTGATCCTCAGCCAGGATCCAAGGAAGAAAGACTCCTCATTACTTCCT
>LBNU01011939.1:1875-24077 GCA_014162995.1 Artemisia annua | reverse complement strand
GGGGGGGGGGGCAAAATGCGGGTGGTTTAATGGATATGGAGTATCAGTCAAATTGGTTTTGTGAGTTAGGCAGCTAATTTTATCAAGCCTTTAGAGTTCCGTATTTTGTAATAGATTACATCTAAAGGTGGCCATATTAGCTATTTTCTCTTTACATAGTAGTTTAGGATTAGATTAGTATTGGGTTAACGACACACGATAGTAATAATATTCACAAGTGTTCTCGCATGGACAACGTATTCTATTTATCATTATTCCAATTTATGCAACTTAAGGGTTGTTTAGTTAGGAGACTCGTTAAAGCCTTACCCTCTTCTTTAAAGGCTAATTAAACTTTCTCTTCTAACCAATAGTAGTAAAAATGACCTCACTTTTATTCTCAGCCCATGTTTTCTTATTTGTAAGTTTAGTTCATGACCAGCCCATGTCTAAGTGGCCTTGTAGCTAATGAGTAATGAATAATATATGAGAATGAGATGGGCTTTTTTAGTATTGGCCTATGTGGTTTGGGCCGGATAAACTCGGCTGAAAGCCTGAAATCGTTATCTTCTAGAGTAGAAAAAAGAAAGTAGAGTACATATTTCCCAACTTCTAATAATGTGCCATTAGGCATCAGCTACTATTTATTAGAAATTATTAATGGCGTGTCTGTTTAAGCTTATATATGAGCTTACGAGCTTATTTGATTTCGGCTTATATTTTATAAGCCTCAATTTTAGCTTATTTTGAGACTTTTAGGCTTATATAAGACTATTATGATATAACATGCTTATATAAACCTACAAGTCTTAATATAAGCTACAAAATTGAGGCTTATGAATCATAAGCTTAAATCAAATAAGCTAATAAGGCCACATATAAGCTTAAACAAACACCCCCTAAACTTTCTTAATAAGATAGTTATGAAGTTGTAATTTGGTCCTTGTTAGTAAGTAATTTATATTTATAGAAATTGCAGCTAACCCTTTTCACTTAATAAAATGACACATTGACAACTCTTTCATAGTTTCGGCTAACGTGAACTTAGAATATTATTGAATGTTTAGATGCACTGAAGAAGTTTCGGTCATACTTTACTTAAGTATACATAGTGTGAACATTATTGCTTGCAAGATCTTGTACAATATCACAAAAATGAAACACTTATGAAATGATAAACTTGGAAAGAATGAACATTATTACTTCCATCATGATATTAAGTAGTTCATATTGCAATTCCGTTTTTGCCTGTTAGACAACAAGCAATTTGAAATAGTGGATATTAGATGGCGAAATTAAAAATATGTCGAAATTGTCATCACTATAATGCATAAAAATGATCCCAAACAGCCAACAAAATCACATGAAAGAATATATATATATATATATATATATATATATATATATATATATATATATATATATATATATATATATATATATATATATATCATTCATAATTCTTATTAGATTTGGTCACAATATTACATAACAATAAATAAATAAATAACTAATAATAATAATAATAATAATAATAATAATAATAATAATAATAATAATAGTAGTCATCGACGGACCCAGGATTTCTGAGAGGGTGTTGCACAATTTTTTTATGACCATGAGTACTAAAGTTGCCCGATAAAGAAGTTATTAAGTATAAATGGGTGTTGCACGAGCCCAGAAAAAACATATTTTATAAAAAATTTACACTTCGTGACCTAAAATTGGGTGTGGCCCGTGACACACCCGGCTCCCATGTGGGTCCATCCCTGGTAGTAGTAGTAGTAGTAATAATAATAAAACAACGTTGTTGTTTGATAAAATAGTGTTATGAATTTGTTTTTGACATTTTAGGCCCTCTAAAACTTAATCATCAACGTCTCACCCTCGTAACAAGATGTTTCAAGTTTGGTGTAGTTCTACAATTTTTAACTACCCAGACCGATCCCTTGCCATAATATTGTAACAACCCAATTTCGTGCACAAAGAAAATAAAAAACAAGATTTGTTAAAAGTTGAATTATCGAGAATAAGGTTAAAAATTACTATATCTACTTGAAGTTATATATGGAAGGAATACTGTGTGCATTAACTAATGGAATTCGATTGAATAATAATGTACGTATATAATAAGTAATGAAATTTGAATATTTATGGTAATAAATCATGGGCCTCGATACAAGTTGCCTAATCTAAAGATGCAACACGAACATACAAAAATCAGTATATATAGACATTATGTCATTCGAAGGTTTATTGTAAAACACTCTTAAAAAACCGATAGAAATCAAAACATGGTTGTGAAATCGTTGAAAGCTAAATTAGCTTCGCTGTTCGGACGGGATTGCTCCCACAAGCAACCCAAAACGCCGCCTCAAGTGTCGATTC
This sequence comes from Artemisia annua, assembly GCA_014162995.1. Lineage (NCBI taxonomy): Eukaryota > Viridiplantae > Streptophyta > Magnoliopsida > Asterales > Asteraceae > Artemisia > Artemisia annua. The sequence goes on along the minus strand of LBNU01011939.1, from coordinate 21,710 downwards.
CTGAGTCACAGATGGATCAGCAACCCAAAACGCTACCTCAGGTTCCTGAACCACCAAAGTTTTGGCAAACGCGTTTGTCCCGCTTGAATGCTCGATACAAGGTGGATTCAGACGACGAAACAGACTTCCCTATTTGCCGACTTTGCAACCAAAACGTGACGAGCTATGAGGTAAACTGCTTATTTAATAATCACAACTTTGTAAATATAAACGTGTTAGCAAGTTTTTTGTACCTGCATGGGTGTGGTGGCTACATGGCTAGCCCTTTTAGTCCCGGGGTGTCTCGAGACACTTATGATTTTTGTGGCGTAGTGTTAATTACGTTAAAAAGTTATGAGATTTTTCTCAAATGCACCCGGTTCTTGAAAATTGTGTTTGGAGTAATGGTTAGTTTCTACTAAATGCACACGGTCATGATTCCGTCTATGCGTTATATGACTGATCCAAACCCATTTATGTTAGAATTTAGGAATCAAAACCTGTTTAATTATGGTAGAACATAAAAATTTATAATATACACATTAAGTTATCAACCCGTTTCGTGATTAAGCGATTTCTTTTTTTTTTTTTTTTCTTGTAGAAATTAAACAGGTTTAGTGTATATGGGTTCGTATCGTAACACCTTAACACTTTTTGGTTAACTGGCTACAATTCGTGTTGGCGTGTTTATACACTTCTTATGTAGGTTTGAAGTGGATTTGGCTTAAATAAAACTAATCCGATATTTCCTCAATAATTTATACAGTATATTTCGATAGTTTTTTATCTTCTTTAAAATTGCATGTAATGGTCTTGTATGTGTTGGTTAATTTATCTCAAGTAAAAAAATGATTGATTCTAACAAAAATCTTGTTTTCTTATTTAGTGTAAGGAAGGACACAAAACATGTTCCTCTTGTTACGAGATATTGAAAAAAAAATGTACAATTTGCCAATTGCCTCGCCGTAACCGTGATGGATCAATTACTGCTGGGCGTATGGCGAGCGATTTTGTCAAGATAAAGGTGACCCTAGCGGAGTGTAAAAATAAGCAGTTTGGATGCAACAAGACCATGCGACCCACTAGGAAATCTAGCCATGAAGAAAAATGTCCGCAAACAGCATGTTTTTGTCCTTTTTCGACATGCAACTTTGCTAATTCTGCTACAAACCTAGCCGATCATGTGAGGAACCATCATGCGCTTTCTGTTACTTTTTTCACCTATGATTGGAGCTTCTGTCTTGAAGTACAAACTAATCAAAAGCACGTCATTCTTCAAGACAAGAATGGAGGGGTTATCTTCATCCTCAATCATGACGTTCAAAAGCATGGAAGAGTTTTCAATGTTGATTGTATCGGACCACCAGCGCTTAACAAATTTTTTGTCTACAAACTTTCCGTGGATAAAACGAAGACAACTTTCTCGGTGAAGTCTAGACCAGATGTCCTTACTAAATGGGAGGAACATACCCCTACCAAAGACTATCTTCTCATCCCATCCTACATCGAAAATTTCTTCCTTAATGTATGCATAAAATATGTCGGTCCCAAATATTACAATTTTTGAATTTTAGCTATATATCTTGTTGAGTTGATTAAATCATCATGAACCCAATACTATACCCATGTTTTTTCATTCCAACATAATTCTCTCAGTTGTGTATGACATAGATTAGAGCACCACTTGCTTTACGGTGTTTACTTCTCTCAGCATGATCCTGTTGAACAATGAATAATGAATTCCCCGTAATCCATATTGTTTCACTACAAAAATCGGGGGTTTTATCTACGAAAAACTTCTATCCACGACCAAATTTGTGGCTAAAAGTCTACAAAACAACAAAATTGTCGATTTTCAACGTTTGACTCTCAAAAACATTAAGTTTAGATGCATTGAAGTAGTTTCGGTCATATTTTACTTAAATATGCATAGTGTGAACATTATTGCTTGAAAGATCTTGTACAATATCACGAAAATGAAACACTTATGAATTGATAAACTTGGAAAAGATGAACATTATTACTTCCGTCGTCATATTAAGTAATTCACATTGCAATTCCTTTTTTACCTTTTAGACAGCAAGCAATTTGAAATAGTGGATATTAGATGGCGAAATTAATATGTCGAAATTGTCATCACTATAATGCATAAAAATAATCCCAAACAGCCAACAAAATCACATGAAAGAAAATATATATCATTCATAATTCTTATTAGATTTGGTCACACATTATTTAAAAAAAAAAAAAAAAAAAAAAAAAAAAAAAAAAAAAAAAACCGTTGTTGTTTGATAAAATAGTGTTATGAATTTGTTTTTGACATTTTAGGCCCTCTAAAACTTAATCATCAACGTCTCAGCCCTCGTAACAAGATGTTTCAAGTTTGGTTTAGTTCCACAATTTTTAACTACCCACACCGATCCCTTCCCATTGTAACAACCCAAATTCATGCACTAAGAAAATAAAAAACAAGATTTTTTAATAGTACTATATTTACTTGAAGTTATATATATATGGAAGGAATACTGTGTGCATTAACTAATGGAATTCGATTGAATAATAATGTACATTATATATAATAAGTAATGAAATTTGAATATTTATGGTAATAAATCATGGGCCGCAATACAAGTTGCCTAATCTAAAGATGCAACGCGAACATACAAAAATCAGTATATATAGACATTATGTGATTCGAAGGTTTATTGTGAAACACTCTTGAAAAAACCGATAGAAACCAAAACATGGTTGTGAAATCGTTGAAAGCTAAATTAGCTTCCTTGTTCGGACAGGATTGCTCCCTCGAGCAACCCAAAACGCCGCCTCAAGTGTCGATTCCTGAGTCACAGATGGATCAGCAACCCAAAACGCTACTTCAAGTGTGGATTCCTGAAGAGATGGAGCACCCCGACACGCTATCTCAAATGTTGGCACCTCCTGAACCACCAAACTTTTGGCCAACGCGTTCGTCCCGCTGGAAGGCTCGATACAAGGAGGATTCGGACGACGAAACAGACTTCCCTATTTGCCAATTTTGCAACAAAAACGCGACGAGCTATGAGGTAAATTGCTTAATTAATTAATAATCGCAACTTTGTAAAATATAAACGTGTTAGCTAGTTTGGTGTACCTGAATGGGTGGGCTGCATGGCTAGCCCTGTTAGCTGATCGATATACATGACCAATCCAAACCCGTTTATGTTAGAATTTAGTAAATCAAATATTAATTGTTTTGTGGTGTGTTCAGGCTAACATGTACTGATCGACATATTAGTGTATATCGGTTCGTATAATCGTTTGCTGATTGACATATTAGTGTATATGGGTTCATATAATCGTTTGCTGATCGTCATATTAGTGTATATGGGTTCGTATAATCGTTTTGTAACACCTGAAAACAATTTGGTTAACTGGCTACAATTCGTGTTGGCTGGTTTATACACTTCTAATTATATTGGTTTGAAGTGGATTTGGCTTAAATAAAACTAATCCGATATTTCCTCAATAATTTATGTAGAATTATTACATGTGATGGTTAAGTATCTTTAAGTCAAAAATCTTGTTTTCTTATTGTAGTGTAAGGAAGGACACAAAGCATGTTCCTCTTGTTACGAGATATTGAAGAAAAAATGTACAATATGCCTATTGCCTGGCCGTAACCGTGATGGATCAATTACTGCTGGGCGTATGGCGAGCGATTTAGTCAAGATAGAGATGACCCTAGCGGAGTGCAAAAATAAGCAGTTTGAATGCAACAAGATCATGCGAGCCACTAAGAAATCTAGCCATGAAGAAAAATGTCCCCAAACAGTATGTTTTTGTCCTTTTTCAACATGCAACTTTGCTAATTCAGCCATGAAGCTAGCTGAGCATGTGAGGAACCATCATGCGCTTTCTGTTACGTTATTCACCTACGGCCCCAGCTTCCGTCTTGAAGTAGAAACTAGTCAAAAGCACGTCGTTCTTCAAGAAGAGGTCGATGGGGTTATCTTCATCCTCAACCATGAGGTTCAAAAGCATGGAAGAGTTTTCAATGTTGATTGTATCGGACCACCAACGTTTAAGAAAGAATTTTTCTACAAACTTACCGTGGAGGAAACAGAGACAACTTACTCGGTAAAGTCCAGACCACATGTCCTTACTAAATGGGAGGAACATACCCCTAACAAAGACTATCTTACAATCCCATCACACATAGAAAAATTCTGCATACATGTATGCATAATGGATGTCGGTTATTTCTACAAACTTAGACCAGTTATTTCAGATGAAGAAGAAAATTTATCCTAAACTTAAATGTAGCCAACTAAGTTCTGTTAGTGTCTGAATATATTATTGCTGTCTACTAAGATACTCATATGCAGAATGCCTACTTTTAGGCACCGGGCCAATTTTATGTTTTGGTTGTTGGAAAGTTTAATCCATTAATCTTTGATTATATTGGAGTATGAAATAAGCCTGCAAGTTTTCTAGTTTGGGCCAGCAGGCCAACAAACCCATTAGGCAGAAACGAAGGCAGTTAGTTAGGTATTTTAGAAACATTGCGTCTTCTACTTTTATTGAAACGGTATGCCAACAGTTATGATGTATCAAGGCAGCGTTTCATCTTGTATAAATAGGTCTAGGATTCTGTAAACAATTGGTAACCCTTTTCAGTTTATTTATATCAGATTATAGAAGGGTTCAACCCAATCTTCTATTGTTTCGTTTTATTGATTCTGTATGATGATGTTACATGAAGTTGCTTTGATCATTCGATCCTGGAAAACCCAAACAACCTGTGAAACAGTGGTATCAGAGCGAAGGGATCAAACAACATACCAATTCATGTTACAATTATCATTCAAGATCAGATATGCGTGTTTTAATATCACAAGAAGGCAGCCATGGAGAAGAAAAGATGTCGAATTGAAGAGAAATAGATAATAGAGACACGACAGTCTCAAGGAGAAAGAGAAAGCATAGCAGTTGTAAGAGAAAAGAAAGGGCATCACAAGGCATCAGAATAATGATCAGAAGAAGGCTGTTTTGTGATTATGAATCGAAGATTGGTTGGAGATTTTTTTGCAGTTTCAGTTTTCAATTGTGCTAACCCCATCATGACAGCATTAACCCGCTTAAAATCGTGATCATTTGAGAATCATGAGAAGTCAGGCCGAAAATTGAAACCAAGATGGCGGCACTAACTCTGCTGGAATTTGGTTCAATTAGAAACCGAAAAGCCATGAAGAAATCAACACCAAGAATCAAAACTATGGTTTTTGAAGAAAACATGAACAAGGAGAATCAAGGAACAAGAAGATTGAAGAAAATAAAGATTAATAGATTAGGGGGAATATGTTGGAAAGTTTAATCCATTAATCTTTGATTATATTAAGTATGAAATAAGCCAGCAAGTTTTCTGGTTTGGGCCAGCAGGCCAACAAACCCATTAGGCAGAAATGAAGGCAGTTAGTTAGGTATTTTAGAAACATTGCGTCTTTTACTTTTATTGAAACGGTATGCCAACCGTTATGATGTATCAAGGCAGCGTTTCATCTTGTATAAATAGGTCTAGGATTCTGTAAACAATTGGTAACCGTTTTCAGTTTATTTATATCAGATTATAGAAGGGTTCAACCCAATCTTCTATTGTTTCGTTTTATTGATTCTGTATGATGATGTTACATGAAGTTGCTTTGATCATTCGATCATGGAAAACCCCAAACAACCTGTGAAACATTTTTTTTGACAGAAACTAATGTAAACGATATAACCCTATACTAAACGGTTTATACCGTTACCTATTGGACCCATCCCAATTACAATATCGATTTACAGAATTTACATAAAAACAATAAATACTATTTGGTCCTTATATTATATACTATATTTAGTTTATATCTTCAACACTCCCCCTTAAACTAAATATAGTTTAAATGAGGTCTTCTTCTTCATCTTTGCAACTGGTGTATAATAACGTTGGCTCGTCATCCTCGTACTGAATCAGATTTGCCTCATCTTTCTTATTTTCCCATTTTGGACATTCATTGCTAAAATGCCCAAGTTCATTGCATTTAAAACACTTCACGTTGCTCTTGTCCCGTTGTGCTCGACCATCGCCTTGACTTCTCCCGGACCCCCGACCTCGTCCTTGGCCACGTCCAAAATCTTTCTGGCTTGCACAACCGCAATGCTCACATTTGTGTTCCTTGGTCTTCTCCTTTTCATCTACTTTGCTGAAAAGTAGGCTACTGGACCGTCTTCTTCTTTGATTTCCTTTTTCGTCGGTTCTTCGAAAGCTTTTAATCTCCCCACGGCTTCTTGAAACGACATTTTATTCAAATCCGCAAATTGCTCAATCGCCGCTACTATTTGAATAAACTTTGCTGGCACCGATCCTAGAAGTTTTCGAACCTGTCTCTTTTCATCCAAAGTATGTCCAAGATTGCTCGCTTGTGAAGCAATCTCACTAATCTTTCCCGCATAGACATCTAGTGGTTCATTTGCACCCATTTTTAACGATTCAAAATCTGACTCGAGTGTCTGAACGCGTGCTTCCTTAACCCTTTCAACTCCCACGTGTCGAACCTTTAATGCTTCCCAAATTTCTTTTGCCGAAGTAAGGTTTGCAATTTGCAAAACCATATTTTCTGGAATTGCTTGGTATAACATTGCAATTGCCATGTTGTTTTTCTTGTGATCAAGTTCAGCGTCCGTTCTTATTAGGTCTTCCTTTTTCGATTATATACAGGATCCTTCTTATAATATTCTCATAGAAGATACCCCCCTTGTAATTTTCGGCTCAACTGATAACCAGAGGTGGTCTTATGCATGTATAAAGCTGGCAGTTGATTTAGAGGCTCATTTATGGTAAGTACACTTTCTCTTTGCGCATTTGGTTATTCTGCTTGTCATGTTATGCCATCCTCACTTTCATTTTTCTTTGAAGCCGAGGGTGCTGAGAATGGTCTTGAGTTCACTATTGTAAGTCCTTTTAACTGAAGTGGCCTTAGGATGGATTTCATTCCCAGGATTGATGGTCCCTGTGAAGGTTTTCCAAGCGTTCTCACATCCTTTAGCAATGTAACTTCGTTTCTGCTATAAGTTTAAAATTTACATAATTTTGAGCTATTTCTATAATCTAATCTTTCCTGACAATGCTTTCTTTTCCTGCCCGAGCCTCGGAAGCATGTGGATGTTGGTGAATCACAGAGAACCTTTGTGTATATTAAGGATGATATTGAAGCTGTTTATTTGATGATTGTATGTTACAACCTTGATTTCCTTTAACTCAACATCTTTAATTAACACAAACATGCATTATCACTGCCAATTGCCGGTGTTATCTCTCAGCAAAATCCTACTTGAATTTTCGTTGGTGAAAACTGTATCGGGAATGGCATCAAATTGCATATCCAGATCANAAAAGGGTTGAGCATTTTGGTGTAAAACTTGAAGACACCACTGACATACGCCAAGAACATATAAACAGCACTCATTTTGAAAAAGGAACATCAAGCAGAATCATGGAAGGAACCAAAGACAACACAGACAACAAGGATGACTTTACAGTCATAGTCTAATTCAAGACAGAAAGAACATCATTTGAACTTAGGGAGGAGTGTTGGAAATTATAAGTTCAAATACTCTTGTATCTAAGATTAGTGTAAAACAGTATGTATATGTATTTTATTTACAGACTTATTTTCAACCAATAAGGTTGAATGTATAGGATCAATGACCTGTCATATTTGACAGTTATTATGGTTAAAAAACGTTTATGGCAGTTAAACTTGAAGGGGTGTGACTTTAGGACAAAAAGTAACCATTGCATCCTTTCATTTTGTGCCTGTCCATAAACTATATAAACCATTGTACTTAACAGATAATTATCAATCTAATTTACAGTTATATCTTTCTTGTTTCTTCCCTCCAAAATTCGTATACACTTTCAATCTCAATTCACTGCATATCTTTTCACTTACCAATTCACAAATATCACTACAACATGGTTAATACAAATTACTATATAGAAAACAAAATGCCCATACCAGACCAAAGATCTGTTGGAACATACAAGAAGTGGCATCAGAGCCAAAACCCTGGGAGAAATATGATCAACAGGTCTCAAACTGAATTTGTCCAAAGACAAATTAAAAGAGACAGTGAGACTTTTATGGGTAACCAAATCAAACAAATTTCAAAGGAGTGTAAAGACATGCTGAAGAAGAAACTGGAGGAAATTAGTGTGCACAACAACAAATTGGCACAGAAGAAGAACATGGTAGAAAGACACAAGAACTATATATGTTTCAAGTGTAAATTAAGGGGACATATTGCAAGGAATTGCACCACAGAAGATAAACAAACAGTGACTGCAAAAATTATCAATCACACACCACAAATCCAAATTGCATACCCTGAATCCATTCATCTCTCCACAGACTTCATGGTGGAAGGCACTGATGAACTAGATTGGAACCAAATATGGTATGTAAGCAGTAGGATCAACAGACATATCTGTTGTAACATTTCTCTTTTCTCAAAATTGAAAGAGAAATTTATGGTGGAGAAGAATGAAGAACAGAAGAAATTTGTCTTCATACATGGAATAGGAGAAGTGCAGATTAGAATTGGAAATGATATTCTAATCATCCCTGGTGTTCATTATACACCAGAGATTACACTCAATATTCTTTCAGCATCACAATTGGAGGCACAAGGCTTGGAACTTACCTTCAAGGGAAATAGATGCATACCTATTCCCATGTTTAAGAGTCCCACAGATTGTATTTTTGATGCAAGCAAAATGAACCAGAAACATAATGATTATTTGGAAGGCTACTTCAGAATGATTACTGAAGATTTGCAGAACAAGGAAGAACAACACAAGAAAGAAAAGGCAGTTTCTTTCTCTTACAAATGCAATATTTGTGAAGAGGATGGACATCTAGACTACATGTGTCCACAGAATATCATAACTGCAGAAGAAGACAATGATTATGTCTTTGTCAAAGGTGTACATCTTCCAATTCCTATAAAATCTTTCAATGACTGTATTATTCTTTTAAAATTATTAGAAGATGATAATATAATCAGTCACAATTGGAATGGTTTTAGGAACAATTTCATGAAAGCCTATAATTGGTTCTATTCTGTCTATTTAAAAAAGAATCTACCAGGTTCCTTACCACCCAGAATCAATGGGGTAGAAATCCATTTAATGGATCTACACAAATTAATTGAAACACTAGGAGGATACCTTGGTGTAGATTTTGCAAATAAGTTTCCTTATGTTGCTGAAACTTTTGGCTTAGACAAGAAACATGGTCAGGATATTAAGGAATGCTATAACCAATACTTGAATGTCTTTATTTGCTTTTACAAAACAGCAAGGGTGTCATATGATGAAGCAGAAGGACATGCTTCAAAGGGCAAGAAGATATGCCAAGATGGTCAGGAAGATTTAGTGACTAAAGCCTCTGAATTGGACATTCAAAATTCTAAAAGGGTTGAGCATTTTGGTGTAAAACTTGAAGACACCACTGACATACGCCAAGAACATATAAACAGCACTCATTTTGAAAAAGGAACATCAAGCAGAATCATGGAAGGAACCAAAGACAACACAGACAACAAGGATGACTTTACAGTCATAGTCTAATTCAAGACAGAAAGAACATCATTTGAACTTAGGGAGGAGTGTTGGAAATTATAAGTTCAAATACTCTTGTATCTAAGATTAGTGTAAAACAGTATGTATATGTATTTTATTTACAGACTTATTTTCAACCAATAAGGTTGAATGTATAGGATCAATGACCTGTCATATTTGACAGTTATTATGGTTAAAAAACGTTTATGGCAGTTAAACTTGAAAGGGTGTGACTTTAGGACAAAAAGTAACCATTGCATCCTTTCATTTTGTGCCTGTCCATAAACTATATAAACCATTGTACTTAACAGATAATTATCAATTAATTTACAGTTATATCTTTCTTGTTTCTTCCCTCCAAAATTCGTATACACTTTCAATCTCAATTCACTGCATATCTTTTCACTTACCAATTCACAAATATCACTACAACATGGTTAATACAAATTACTATATAGAAAACAAAATGCCCATACCAGACCAAAGATCTGTTGGAACATACAAGAAATCATATATGTTAAGGATGACTTAATAAGTAACCATAACATAAAATTGGCCTGTGCGTAAAAATAGGCATTCTGCATATGAGTATCTTAGTAGAGAGCAATAATATATTCAGACACTAACAGAACTTAGTTGTCACATCACATACATAATTTGCCAAAGTAATTATTACTTATACCAGTTATTTCAGACGAAGAAGAAAATTTATCCTAAACTTTGTAGCCAACATACAATATCTCACGAAACAACAAAATGTGAATCGCATTCTTCTACGGGACTCGTATATTCAGCACTAGAGGCATCTAAAAACTTAGCCTAAATATAAAGTTTAACTCTCAAAAAAAAATAAAAAAATAAAAAAATAATAAATAAATAAATAAAATAGCCGAGCATGCATATCCAAATGGATTCATAGCACAAATGACAAATAATCTTAACTTTTAAGCTACATTCGACACTTAGCAACATCAAACATCTTAACAGAAACATTATTCTCATTCGCAAGCATATAATTAAGCACAAAATGCATATCCACAACAATTCAAAACACAAATAGTAAATCTGACTATAATTTAAGACTAGATGTAATGGTGACTAGCCGCTACATGAGCATTCACGTACTGCCATCACTTTGTTTAAATATATACAGGAAACAAACACAACATTCGGTCAAGTTTGCGACCAAATTACCTCCAAGAGTGGTGCATGACGCGTGACGCGGGGTGGTAAGTAACTTGGCAGAAGCAAAACTGCCACTCTAAAACAGACAATTAAGAAAATAGACATCAAAATGCGGATCCAAATCACATAACTAACTTAAAAGAAGACTCTAAAACTTTTATTTAACGAGATTAAGATCACAAATCATTAAACGTCCAGTAAAATACACGTCTTATATAAAACGTACTTAACAGAGAACAAAATGTTGCAGTTTAAACTAAGCTCAAAATACATATCCTCATAACACAAATCGCAATCAGACTATTTTAAGCTTGGAGCATCTATCTTCTACCGCACCCTTATAAAAGAAGCAACTAAATATGAAATACAGGAAGCCCTTTTAACTTAAGCTTATTAATAATTTGCGATTCTCGGATAGTTAAGCGATGTTAAAGACATACCATAAACCTTCAATTTATCAAAATTACTAACCTCTTAAAAGTAAAAGGAATATACATATCTTTGTCACACAACACAAACATACTAAACTAAATAAAACTACTACAAATTATATGTCATAAACACTAAAAATTCATGTTATATTGGTTTTCACAAATTAAATGTGATTACTAATAAGATAATTAAAAATTCAGTCCTTGGCATCTGCGATTATAACACCTGTAATTTGGAAAAGGTGCCTTTTTTGTTAAGAATAAGATAAAAGAACAAATCATAAAGGATTGATGACATGTGTAATTTGAAAGGTAAGTACGCATATTGCTTTTGTAGACAATTTGAAAACAGGTTCATGAACTTTAAAACAAATGTAACTTTGTTCTCATGAGGCTTATGAACTTAACACTATTTGTTCTCGAATGAAATTGTTACAATCCTGGGTTTTGCATGCATAGCTAAGCTCAATGCCTATGCTTTCATACCAAGGCAAGAACAACATAATTGAAGGAGTACATGTATAGCTCTTTTTAAGACCATCTGCTTTGCGCCTTTGCTCACGAATTAACAACAAAGTACAAATCTTAAGCTTTTGATGTATGCAAATAAATATGAAATACAGGAAGCCCTTTTAGCTTAAGCTCATTAATCATTTGCGATTCTCGGATAGTTAAGCGATTTTAAAGACATCCCATAAACCTTCAATTTCTCAAAATTACTAACCTCTTATAAGTAAAAGCAATATACATATAAGTACTTCAAAAAAGCCTTCAAGCTTAAGCTTTTTTATGTACGCGACTAAATATGAAATACATGAACCCCTTAAAGCTTAAGCTTATTAATCATTTGTTGATCTGCGATACTCGGATAGTTAAGCGATGTTAAAGACATACCATAAACCTTCAATTTCTCAAAATTACTAACCTCTTAAAAGTAAAAGGAATATACATATAAGTACTTCAAAAAAGCCTCCAAGCTTAAGCTTTTGATGTACGCGACTGTGTATGAAATACATGAACCCCTTAAAGCTTAAGCTTATCAATCATTTGTGATCTTCGAAACACACCTTGAAACCTACCGATGTGACATAAAGCATATAAAAATTATATCAATTTCCAGCAAGCATTTTTTACAATATAACATCATGATATTATACTGAATTCAAGCGAGCATCTTCCTTTACTGTACACACGATTTACTGTACAAAATATATGGCCTAATCTATCCTTTGAAAGTTGACCATTGGTGAGAAAGTTGTGCCTATGTTACAGACCTAACGCCTACCAACGCAAGCCAGGTGCTTTAAGCCACAGAAAGATAAAAGAAGTGAGGCAATTTTTTTTTTTCTATTAAACAATTTTAGTTCAATGAATTCCGAGCTCACTAAGCATCTTCATCTAAATCACTACACAAAATCATCAAACGCAAGAACAATTGTATCAAATAATCACATTATGTTCTCGAGTCCATATGATATACTCACATCCAGTCTCCTATATATATGGACTCTTGATTGATCGTGTCTTCAAATTTACACGCCATTCATGTCAGTTAACAATTTTGGTTCACCTTTTATATTCAAATGGCTTATGTTAATGTTAAGGTAGAAAGCATACACCAACCATAATCTTAGCACCATGTATATCCATCAATGTTCCAACTTGCATTACCATTCCTATCTTCATTACCATAACCACTAAAAAGATAAATCGCTTAACAATATCCCCACTAAGTGTCGCCCCACTACCTTTAAATCCAATCAAAAAACTCTTATTATCCAATAGTGATCAAAAAAACATCTAGCAATATATAACTCGATATTCCAATGGCTTACGTTAGTACGTTACGTTATGATAACCACACATACATTTAACTATAACCGGCTATTCAAACTAACATCAATCACCCTTGCACCATATTAAAAGTAATGCGCTTCAGGCCACAACCTTTATTCGCTCTTACAAACCAAAGTGATCACACATAAAATCCTAATAAAACACATAACAACAATACTAAAAACCAATGAAAAACACCTTAAATCTCCAACAAAAAACAACCCAGACCAATAAAAATGAAAACTTTACCTCGTTAAGTGTTTCTTGAAGAGGGGTGGTTTTCATTGTCATACCTTCAAAGAAAATTGGAGATTTGATGATTTTTATGGAATGAGTAACTGCAGAGAGTTGTTCTAATGAACTATATGAGGAATAAATTGAGGGTGTGTTTGGTTTGTTGCTATGAATCACAATGGGTATGGCCGTATGGGTGTTGGTAATGAAGTTTTAAGGTTCATTGTATATAAGAGGTAGTAGTTACCTATGTTTCTTAGTCGAACACAAGTGACGAGTAATAGAGTATGAAGTAAATAAAGTGGGAGAGGCGGGAACTATTTGGAGATGGGCGCTCAAAATTTCTATCAGTTTTTCAAACCCATATACATAAAACAAATGACTTTCAAAGTCGTACATTTATACCCAATACCCACAGAGCCTTACCAAAAGACTTAGCCCTGTTTGGTTCGTTGTAATCGGACGTAATTTGATGTAATTGTAATTCAATTACATTATATAGTGTGTTTGGTTTGCATAATGGATGTAATTGTAGTTCATATTACATTACGTAGGCTGTTTGTTTTGCAATGTAATTGTAATTCAATCTTTACAATTACATCAAGGGAGGTAATTCAGATTACATAGCAAGTTGGATGGAAAGTTTTGAATTACGTTGCGACTCAACCACAATGACATATTTCATCAATTACAATTCCAACAGATTACAATTACAACACATTGCAATTCTTTGAATTACAATTCATTCAAATTACAATTTCTTCCAAAGATTATAATTCGTTCTAAAACATTCTGCGAACCAAACGCACCCTAAGGGTGCGTTTGGTTTAACACTTTGGAACGGGTTTTAAGTTGATGTGACAATAATCATTTGTTTAGTTTGTTCTTTTAATAAAAGGAATGATAGATGAAATGAAAAATTGATAGAATAATACTTAAGTGGGTGTGAGATGGTTTTGCTTATTTTGGTGGGCTCTTTTTCCTTTTTCTCTCTATTATATGTGAAACCCTTTTTATATCATGCGATATTCTTTATTGTTTTATTATTTAAAATTTATTATAAAATATGTTTAAATAAAAAATAAATAAATATAATTTTTCTCTCCTAAACCCACCTCAAACTCAAATTATATATCAAACCCAAATCCTATTCCAAACCACTTATAAACCAAATGGACCCTAAGTTTTGTTGTGGGCTTTTAAGAATTGTTATACAAATGTAAATTCCATTTGTATAAGGATTTATGCAGTTTTATTAAAAATAATAGTAATAATAATAAAATAAAATAAAAAAATCTAGTCCAAAAGTAAGAAAAAAAAAAAAAAAAAAAAAAAAAAAAAAAAAAAAAACAAAAAAAAAAAAAAAAAAAAAAAAAAAAAAAAAAAAAAAAAAAAAAAAAAAAAAAAAAACTCATTTGACATTGTATTTGCACTTCCTTTCATCTTTGTCTTGTCTCTTCCTCTTCTTCAACTAGACAAATCAAAACAACAATCTAGTATAACATTATTACTAAATACAAAATCATCAAATCACACAAAATTAACCCCCAAAACAATCAAATAATCACAATTTAATATCTTGATCACAGTGATACTTTGATTATTATTGAATGTTTAGATGAATTGAAGAAGTTTCGGATATTTTACTTAAATATGTATAGTGCGAAAATTATTGTATGCAAGATCTTGTACAATATCACGAAAATGAAACATTGTGACATGATAGACTTGGAAAAGATGAGCATTATTACTTGATTTACTTCCATCATGATACTCCCTCCGTCTCCCAAAATATAAGTTCACTTTTTAAATTAACTTAAATACTTTTGTTTGTATTATATAATATTTGATGCAAAATATATAAATAGATTGGGTTTTAAATGTATTTTTAATTGGTATAATTTTCATCAAATATTATATAATACAAACAAAAATATTTAAAGTCAAAGTTGTAATTTTTTTTTTTTTTTTTTTTTTTTTTTTTTTTTTTTTTTTTTTAACGGCGGCTTTATTAAGCTAGCAAACGCTAGGCAACAAAACTTGATTTCATTGGTCTTTCTCGTCTTTATCTTTCTGATTCCCCAAAGTCAAAGTTGGAATTAAAAAGTCAAAACAGACTTATATTTTGAGACTTATATTTTGGGACGAAAGGAGTATTAAGTAGTTCACATTGCAATTCCATTTTTATTTGTTAGACGGCAAGCAATTTGAAATAGTTTTTACTTGTTAGACAGCAAGCAATTTGAAATAGTGGATATTAGATGGAGTTTGACATGCCTCTCTTATGTAGCTAGCTTTATTTTCAAGTATTAGCTTGACGTTAATGTGGTTGTCGTTCACATTCCATTGTACTTAAATGACTCTGATTCATTAACATTTTATCGGGGTAACCATTTACCCAAAAAAGTTTGAGAATTATACTAAATGGCAACGATGTGGGCCTTTCTTCCCCATCCCCAAAATCGATCACCAAAACCCACCCTGGTCCCTACCGTGAACGAGACAAAAATCTATGTGGATTTTTTTAATAAAAATATGAAAAGACAAATATGCCCTCGTATTTAACGATCAATGTAAGAAACTGACGATGTTAGTAAAAATGAATTAACCCGTTACGGGTCTACGCATTTTGGAGTGAATCCGTTACTTTATTAAAATTGGATTGAACATGAAATACTCATTAAAACAGAATGACCAAAAATGTTGTTAACTCTTACTTTTACTTATCATTGTTATACTTGATACTAACAAAAAACCTAGAAAAAAATGGACAATATCTTCATCCCATATCGCTTGTGAATACGGAAAGTGAAGACGAGGAGGTTCTATAGAGGGGGACGCACACAATTGAATTTTATAGATCCAATCCTTTTTGGTAGAAAATACAAATGTGCATAAACAACCACCAAGAAGACTGCATCTTCAACACTCAACCAAATTCACAATCAATGAACCATTCGGTCTTGGTACTGGAATGAGCGAGACAACAATCCTTTTGCAAGAAGAAAATGATGGTGTCATCTTCATCTTCGGCAAACGTGTTGACCGTAATGAATGTTGTTTTGAGTTGCATTGCATAAGAACTCGATCTGAATTTCAGAACGCTTTTCAGTACACAATTAAAATCTCTTGTTGGGAATTTTACTTTACTCTAAAAGGTCATATCGACGATGAACTCAGTGGGTGCAACATACCCCCTAGCTAAAGGTTTTTCACTGTATCCGGTGCTTGCAGAATCCCGAATGAGGCAACATTGTTGATAAAGAGCCGTAAGTAAGTAATGAAGGCGCAACCTATATATAATATAGATCATATCGGTGAGTGTTGATTTGTACTATTTTCTTTTATAACTATAACTCATCAATCATGCTGATCAACTCAATGTGCATACATAACACTTACAACGAGGGGTGAATACTTTAAAGTATGAATCGTTAAATCATTCTTGTTGTTTCTTCTCTATTCGCGAATTGTAATTGTGGGATCCTCTATCATGAATTTAATCATAATTTATGTTAAAAAAATTATCTAAATTACTTACGTCTAACATATAATTTACCTCAAACACAATCTTTACTACATATAAAGGGTGTATACCCTTTATTGAATCATGAAATTTTGAAATTCTTGAAAACTTACAAAACTAATGTAACTTATCTTTGGAAACCAAGAGCAAGACTTTTAAATGCAGACTTTTGTAACTTCACTACAGAGCTGCAGGTGCAGGTGGCATCCCGGGCGACGACGTGGGGGTCGGCAAAATTTATCAGCTCTGTATCTTTATTCTATCACTTCTTCAATCACGTTTGATCAAAAAGGTACTTATTGTATTACCAAACACCTTACTAGACCAATGGTACAAAGAGCTTTTTGATAGTGGCTTTCAAGCATCTATTTACTATGGGGCTGCAAAGGAAAGTGCTCTTGAGAGCGTTAAGGTCTGAGGGATTCTTATTACTACATACGATACACTTGTGTGCAATGTAGAATCTCTGCGTTCACAGAGGTGGAACTACTTAGTGATTGCCGAGGTAATTTTTCTTATTGAAGCATTCAGTAACAAGCTTACATTTGTCATTTTTTTAAAATCCTAATATACAGGGGCATTTAATCAAGAACCACAAAACCATAAGGAACAACTGCCTAAAGGACATCACTTCCGTGTTCTGATCACTGGGACAATGATTCAGAACGAAATAGATGTATGTTTCTACTTACATTGTGGATGCATTTAGGAGTCAAATTGAATTCAAATGCCCGCAATTTTCTTTTGTGTATTAGATTTTTTTTTTTAACGGAACTAACATGTTTCTATTGTTTTATTCTATTTTTCAGATAGATGTAGAATTCGATGAATTGTTATGAAAAGAAGACCATCGTTGGTTTACGAAAGTATGTAAAATATCTTATCTCTTTAGGCAATCATCAAAAAAATTGAGACTTTTTTGTATTAATAATGTTTAAAATTCATCCACAAACTCTATTATATAATACTCCTATATCATATTACAACTTCTTTTTATTATACTCTTAGTATGTAGTTGATGAAAATAAAAACATGTAACTATAAAACGCATCGTTATAAAATCTCGTTGCTATGCACGAGTACCCGTGTTTTGAAAAGAAGAACACCAAAAGTTGATGATAGTTTGAATTGTTTGATGCTTTACAATGCTAACATTAACACCTATTTATAGTGATCCATATGAAATATTTTAAGCTTATAAAATCTTCATGGTTTTATAATAATTCTACAACAATCGCTAGTCTACTACATGGTTTCTAATATATTTTCATATTATCTACAGAGTTCTCATAGCTTGGACTTCATAATCTTCTTTATAAAAAAGAATTCTTTTTATTTACACATTAACATGTCTCCGACTCATATTTTAATATATGTTTTTACGTTTAGTAATATTGCATCTAATTTATTTATATTTGCATTCTTTCTAATGTTAAATTTCAAACTCAATTATACCTCTTATCATCCCTAACTAAATGATTGCGAGTTCAAATCATGCGTAAAACATGTAAAACGGTTATGGTATATAAGGTTCCGTTTGGTAAAAGGGTTTTACAAGGGTTGGGCTGAAAGGTGCATTAAATCCATTGTTTGATTTAAATGTACACGTTTGAAAATTGTCAGAATGACAAGATATAAAGGATTCTACAAATCCTAACCTCACAGCTACCTTGACAACGATTTATAGTCATTATTAACCACTAGTTTTATTAATTTTACTTTCTTTGTTATATTATATTAATTTTTAACAATAAAATAATTAATTTAAATTTTATAAAATGACTTTAAATATTATTTTCTCTCACCCACATCAAATCCGAATCCAAATATTAATCTAATCCAAATCCCAAAGCCGTTTACAAACCAAATGGGCCCATTGTGAGAGTGTTAGTTGCGTTTTTTTATTAAAAAAAATTATATACACTTAAATCATTTATAAAGGTATGTTTATAAGAGAGTGTTGTTAAGTACCGTGAAGTGAATCGTATTTAGAGAAAAAGTAATAAACAATAATTTCCAATTCCCAAAACATTCTAAATTAAAAGAAAAAAGAAAATAGATTTTGTCAAGAGGTATCTTGACGTGATGAATAATATATAGCTTCTTATTCGGTCTATCTCTCTTTTTCATCACCAAAACTATGTTCTTCTTTCATCTATTACAGTATTATCGACAACTCATTATCAACAATTCTGAATTATGAATGCAACAGACGTAAAATTTTAAACTCTAGTTTCAGTTATGCATGTAATGTCGATGACAAGTTGAGGATTATACTAAAAGGCAACAATGCGGGGAGTTCATCCCCAACCCCGAAACCGATTACCAATACCCACCCTGGTCCCTACCGCGAACACGATAAAAATCCATGTCTCCCCTCAACTTTCGGGTCTTGGTCAAGTTTGGGGTTTTTTTCCCATGCCATCCTTATTATTGACAGAGTTAGTCTCTTGCCTACATAATAATTGATTTCCTCGAAGCATAATCATTTATGAACACTCTACCTAAAGAGCATTCGAAAAGCAGAGTGACGATGTCAAATTTGGTTTTCTAGGCTAGGAACCCGAAGGGTCCAAAGCCCATTGTTAACATGACCAAAATTATATAGGGTGATTGAATTGGGTGTTATCTAGACTTAGGGTGTTAAAAACGAGAATGGCTTTATATATTGTTAACATACCTTTATAAGGGTAGTAATAGTTGTGTTTTATGTTTGCTTCATGTGTATGTGGTTGTGTGTGTGTGTATGATGTCCAAGGTGATATTTAAACGTGACCAAGGTTTAGGAGAGGGCACATTTATGGATTAGAAGGTTACGAGAGGTGTGTAACACACTTGTGGAGTCATTTGAGGGTGTTTAGGAACTCGATAGAATTTGTTATAATCCTTTTGGAATATTTTGTGGACAATTTAGGCACGTTTGAGAAATAGGTGAACCCGGTTAGCCTTGATGTTTGTCTTCCATCCGAATGAACGTATATGATATATATATATATATATATATATA
>LBNU01011938.1:29219-46210 GCA_014162995.1 Artemisia annua | reverse complement strand
ATAAAATCAAACTTCACACTTTTTCTTTTACTTTGCTACATCTACAATGAGATAAATGATTTCTCTTTCTTTATACTGAACCAACTATCTAATGCTTTTCATATGTTTTTTTTGCAGATCTTGAAGAACGCATCTTTCATTCCTAAATACATCCAAGATTTTACTTGTGATTATCATTCATTTATTTAGCAGGTACTTTTGAAGAGTTTTTCTTTCAATTTATGCTTATGGGTGTCTTTAATATAATAGTTTTATAAGAAATCATGACTAATTTAATCTTCATTTTGACTTGTTTATAGGTTTGAAATAACATGAAACCAAGAACTATGGGACACATTGATTAGTGGGTTAAGATTTCGGTGTCACAATTTTACTCAAATCATTTCTCACAAAATTGAGGTTTTCATTGTCGAATTTGTATATGTATGATGGTTAGGTTGTGAACAAATTTGGATATGGAGGTTTGTTATCAAGACATTTGATGATATATTTGTGTATGAGATTGTCATCCTAGTTTATTGAATTGTTAAGTGATGATTTTATCCATTTGATTTATTGTTAGTATTATAGTTTAGTTTTATTTTGGTCTGATCTACTAATTATGGTACCTTAGTGAAAAAAAAAGAAGATGAATGCTACATGCTAAAAATAATACATAATATAATAATTTTTTTTTTAGTATGAAACAACTTAAAACAACGGTTGTTTTTACATGTAGTAAAAGGAATAATTTATTTTTATTAATATTATATGTAACTAGTGGGTCATGTTGTATGTTTTTTAAAACGGTTCAAAACCGTTGTAAATAATCTAACTATTATTTATTACGCTCTATAATACAACGGTTTAATACCGCTCTAAAAAATGCATTTTCACCGTTCTTAAAAACCATTTGTGTACTAGTGCATAGCTCTGTATAGTCTAACTCTAACAGTGACATTCTTTGTCAATAATGTGGATGATCTTTATTATGATTTAAACGAAATTACAGTGTGTGATCGTCTCATGACAATTTCAAAATTTAAGCAATTGCTATGAGTTATACATTCACCTCCATTCCTAATCATTCCTAATCTGTTTTTATTGGCATAAACATGGAGGATGCTTTGATGCTTTAATTTAATGGAAAAGAATTTATAATCTTGGCATTATTTTCAACATTTATAGCTAGATTGATTCTAATCAACTTAACAACACGATAAATTAGTTGGTTAAAGATTATATATATTTTATGGGTTTTGTTAACCACAACCCATGGAGTTGTGTTTAAACATACCGTAATTAAAATTTTTGCATTAAATGAAGTAGTATATTCTATAATTATACATATTTTTTCATTTTAAATATGGTATGTGATGTTAAATATGGAATATTTATTGTTCATTTAATGCAAAATTTTTAATTAAGGTATGCTTAAACACAACCCCAAGGGTTGTGGTTAACAAAACCCTTTATTATGGAGCATATTTACATGTTTAAAAATGTTAAAAGTTGGAAAATTCTTCCACAAGGAATTGATTTCGAGTATTTATACTTGTAAGTGGGAAAAGGTTGACCAAAACTTCCCGTATAAAATGTTTTCATTACATTCCCATCATTATCATTATTATTACTCTTACTATTATTATAATTTAGGGTTGTTGTTTTGATTAATATCTTTTTTTAAAGTTTTACCGTGATAGATATTTATTTTGACACATTTGTAACGTTAGATAACGTACTAGCTTGCAAGTCGTTAATGAAACAAAAAATGAATAAGAGAAAGATTATCTTTTCATGAATTGTGTTTTACAAATGTATTTGTTTTAGAGTAAAATTTTTTTTTATATAAGAGGACAATTTTTCCTTCTTGAAGGAGAAATTTTATGAGTACTTGGAGAAAATGGCGCAATATTATTATTTTAGCTGTTAAAATAATTTAACTTTTTAAGCGATAAGCGTTATATAACTAGTATATAAATATGACCGATGGTTCTAAAATCATTGAAATGAAAGTGTGTGCCGAAAGTTAACCACAAATGTTATAATATTGACGCATTTTCATGATTTCATGTAAACAAAAAAGTTGCATTTTATGTGGTTTAATGAAAAGAAGCTATGGATGGCTGTATTTTTGTTCAATAAAGTCATTGCATTCTCCTTATTTTGAGTCATAAATGTCAAATCTAACAGTAAAAAGTGTTCTCACGAAGAGACGTTTTCCCATGCTTAATTCTTTATATATTCCGTGTCTTTCCTTTGAAGACAATTCTGCCGTAAGATTAACAACGGTTCAAAACCCCTTACAGCTAAAGTGCATGTAATCATCTAGCTACGATAAACTGTAAGTATAACCAAAATGGAGAAGCAGCATACAAAAATTCGAGTGATTACGAGTATTAGTCGATCTCCAATATCGCACGAGTTATGTCTTCCCATTTACATCCCTGGTGTCGAGTCTAATGATCTAAAATCTAGCATACCGAGTGGGTTACTGAATTTAAAATTCAATTTCTCTTAAAGATAAACCTTATAACAAAACAATTTTAGGTTTCATAAAAAAAAATCTTATATTTTATTTATTTATTTATTTATTTTTATTTATTGATTAATGCAACCCTTGTAACTCTAATTCCAAAAGTTCCAACTCCCAACAAAGTATCTGAGTTTAGACCAATTGCCTGCTGTAATGTACTTTACAAATCTATAAGTAAGATCATCACAAATAGAATTAAGCCTGTTTTGGGTCATTTGGTGAGTAGCAACCAGAGTGCTTTTATTCCTGGAAGGCAAATCCAGGATAACATTCTTTTGACTCAAGAGATAATGAAAGGTTATAATAGGAAAAATGGTCCTAAGAGAGTTGCTTTCAAAATTGATCTTCAGAAAGCCTATGACACAATTGAATGGAGGTTTCTTAAAAGTATTCTTGTTGGTTTTGGATTCCATAAGAAGATGATTCATTGGATAATGCAGTGTGTTACAACCACTGCATTTACTTTAAGCATCAATGGTGAAAGAGTGGGATACTTTAAAGGTGGTAGAGGCTTGAGACAAGGAGACCCTGTATCTCCATACTTGTTTACACTTGTTATGGAAATCTTCTCCTTAATGTTAAAAAGACAGATCAATAATGATGAAGAATTTCAATATCACTTTGGTTGCAAGAAGAACAAGTTATCTCATGTCTGCTTTGCTGATGATCTTCTAGTTATGTGCCATGGAGATCCAAGCTCAGTGAATGTGATCAAAAGAACTCTTGAGGAATTTAGCAGCTGTTCAGGTTTGATTCCTAATCAATCTAAAAGTACTGTTTACTTTGGAAGTATGAATGAAGAGGAAAAGGAAGCTATTAAACTGATTCTTCCTTTTGTTGAGGGGAAATTACCTGTAAAATACTTAGGTGTTCCTTTGATTGCAAAAAGATTGGGGGTAATTGAGTGTAGCTGTCTATTGGAGAGGATCAAAAAAAGAATTAACAACTGGAGGAACAAGTTTTTATCTTATGCTGGCAGGCTTCTTCTCATTGCTGCAGTTCTTGAATCCATTCATGTATATTGGTCATCTGTTTTCTTAATTCCAGCTACAACCATTAAGGAGATTAACAAAATTCTGAAGGGCTTTCTTTGGAACCAAGGTGAGTCTTCTAAAGGAAAAGCTAAAGTTGCTTGGGATACTATTTGTAGACCAAAAGATCAGGGGGGCCTGGGTCTGAAAGATTTGCAAAAATGGAATGAAGCAATGTTGGCTAAGCATATCTGGAATATTGCTACTAAAAAAGATACTTTATGGACTCAATGGGTGCAAGCAGTGAAATTAAGAGGCAGAAGTATTTGGGAGATAAATATTGAGGATGGGGATAGTTGGGGTTGGAAAAATCTACTCAAGATCAGAGACAAAATAAAAAACCATGTCAAATATCTGGTTAACAATGGTAGAGATATTTCAATGTGGTATGATAATTGGAGTGAGATGGGTCCTCTGATTCAATACATTACCCATAGAGATATATATGATGCTAGACTCCCATTGAATATTAAGGTTAGTGATATGATGCAAAATGGGAAATGGAAATGGCCACAAAATTGGTATGATAAATTCCCTCTAATCACTAGTATTGAAGAACCTACTGTCCAGAATGAGTGTAATGATACAGTGTGTTGGATTAGTAAGAATGAGGAAAAAGTTAGTTTTTCAGTCAAAAATGCTACCATTGATTTGAGTACAGAAGTGCCAAAGGTAAGCTGGTGGAGGTTGATCTGGTATGCACAATGCATACCTAAGCATTCTTTCATTTTCTGGTTAGCTATACAAAATAGATTGAGCACTCAAGATAAGATGGCAAAGTGGGGTCTCTACACTGTCAATAGATGCCCATTATGTCATAATGATAATGAAGATCTACAACATCTGTTTTTTCAATGTAACTTTTCTTCTGAGGTGTGGAGTGAAGCAAAGGAAATGGCTGAG
This sequence comes from Artemisia annua, assembly GCA_014162995.1. Taxonomy (NCBI): domain Eukaryota; kingdom Viridiplantae; phylum Streptophyta; class Magnoliopsida; order Asterales; family Asteraceae; genus Artemisia; species Artemisia annua. The sequence continues at coordinate 41,761 of LBNU01011938.1, read as the reverse complement.
ATCAACTATGAGGAAAGAAATTGGCAAGAACTGATTAGAAGATTTGTTAATGATTGTGTGAATAAGAACATTGGATGGGTTGTTAGAAGATTAACTCTTGCAGCATCTATCTATTTCATTTGGCAAGAGAGAAATGGAAGGATCTTTAAAGATGCACATAGTAGCAGCAAAGAGGTCTACAATAGAATTGTGGAAAATGTTAAGTACAAGCTTAATGGGATAACTGTGAAAGATAGTCTGAATGTGAGAAATGTGGAAGCTAAATGGAAGATTAAATGCAAAAGACTGAGAAGTAAAGATTGAACAAGGATGTATGATTATGGATAGCATTCCTTCTGAATAGTTTTGATGTCTGAACACTCTATTGATGACTGCAGGGTGTTTGGGTTAGAACATGGTTATATGCAGTTTTGGTTATTTACCATTATAGGCTCAGATCTTTCTTTATAGATCTTGGAGACTATGTTTTAAACTCACTACACATTGATGGCCTTGTATCTTGGCTTTTTTTTGAGTTATTTTCTCTACTAAGCTTCAATGACAGTTTCATTAGGCCTTTGTTAGGTAAATGAGACAGAGTTGTTAAGCATTCTAGGGAAATATCTTTAATAAAAGTCCATAAAGTAGGTTTCCAATGTGAGTAGGGTAAGTGAGTTTGGTGGGCAGTGTATGAAGATAGGAATAGTGAGGAGTGAAAGATGAACCTACTTGGTCCTATCTATATACTGCCAAAGGAGGTAATGGTGGTACTCACTGTAAGGAGTGTGTTCCCAACTATGTGAAGCCATTGTAGTAGATGGAAATGTAGCATAGTTGGTATAGCCCTTACTGGTGGAGAGGTTATGGGTGCCTAGTGATGCCAAGCTCTCTTTCTGCCTTGGTTATTGTGGTGGCAGGTTGAATGATCAAGGTGGAGAGAGCTTGGAAATGTAGCTAGATGGTTATGGTGCAATATTAAGGTGAATCTTATAAAAAGCTGATAGAATGCTTGTTTGAGAATGATGAGCTTGGATCAGAATGTTGCAGGATGTATAGAGTTCTTTTAGTTAGTATGATGTACTTTCAGATATGCTTGTTGTCTGATATAGTTGTAATAGTAGATGAAATGTTCTCTGTTTCTGGGTTCTGTCCAAAACAGAGTATATATAACTAGCATTGTACAAATTTTGGAGTTAATAAAATATTTCACCTTTGCACCAAAAAAAAAAAAAAAAAAAATCTTAGATTATACTTAACCAACTCTTTGTTATGAGGATGATTCTTTGTTCTAAAAGCTTATCGATCGGATCCCCACCTAGACAATATGTTAACGGAAAAGAGTTTGTGGAGCTTAAACTCAACCTCATGTTGATGTGTCGATAGTAGGCCGATGCATCTACCCTTTTGATACATTCTACCTTTTAGCTGATTAATTTTTAAAGTATCTATAGATTAAACGATCTTTTGATATATTAAAGGTCATGAATATTGAAAAAGTATTAACCAATAAGATTTCTCGATATTAGTATCAATCAATCAGAGTGTTTTGAAACCATAAATCGCAAAAAATTTAGAAGAAATTTTAGGTAATCCCTAAGGCTAAGCACAATGGTTCGGTCGACCATGGGGTCTTCATCAGTCGAGTGTCGGTCGCCCCATTGTGGGTTCTTGGTCGTAGTCGTTCGTTGGTTGACATATTGGAGAAGAAGGTCGAAAATTCGACCGAGTAGTGATAGTGTTTAAAAAATTTATACCTTTTACACTATAAATACCTCATTTATCTTATCATTTAATACACAATTTATACACACTTTTATCATTTTTTCTAAATTGCTTGTTCGCTTCCACACACCGTCGATGAAATCAAAGGTATGGTTCAGCAAAAATTGAGGAGGATAAAGTTCGTCAGTTAGCCATGATGAACTTAGCCATTGCATATGAGAATGCTAGCATAGCTAAAGACAATCTGAGAAAAGTGTGAGGATCTAAACACACTCCTTGTGTTGAAGATACTTTGAGTAAATATTAACTAGTATGCGGAATCTACTAGCTAATACTCAGAAGATTATGAGTATATATTGTGATGTATGGAACAGTGTATGATGGAACAGTGAAGTATGAACAAAGTAATAAACCAAATGATTCAATATTATTGATTATAATCCGAGTGATCTTAGACTATCACTAGGGTTTACAACCTTGAAGCTTTCAAAAAGATACGTATTAGAAAACCTAACCTAGGACCTCCTTTTATAACACAAGGAGTCTTTTATAAGATAAGTATAAACTACATAATATGCGTATAACTCTAACTGTATAAGATATGCACCCAATCTTTTCTATACTTATCCCCTTACAGGTAATATCCTGTGAAAAACCCTAGTTATTAACAAACACTAATCATAAAGAAATTACGTATCACTGTTCACAATCCCATTTTTAGGCAAAATTTTAAACTTTTTGTTTACACTATGCAACTATGAATCAACACATGCTATGTGATTCACACCTAGTCTAGAACGAGCTCACAGCAAATCACAATATCCTGGAAAGTGCACAACACAACTATGAATCATTTTTGATCATTTATGCAACACAGTGCACTCACAACCCCTATGGGACCCACATTCCTCTCAGTGGGCCCCACAACACCAACATGAGCTATTTTACTCACAGTGGGACCCATAATACCCACATAAGCTAATTTCATCCCAGTGGGCCCCACAATGCAAAAATAAAGTGTATTACATCTCAATGGGACCCACAATGCTCACAGTGGGTCCCACATAGCCAAACCAAGCAACTAACACTCATTGGGCCCCACACAACACAAGCCCATGTGAGCTAGCCCCACAACACTACACGGATCATCCTTAAACTCTTAATGGGCCAACCTAATCTCATATGCCCAATAAACAAGCCCAAAATCCAAAACATAACTAGTTATACGAATCGTGTACACACATATACTTTGGCTCTTGTATTCGCGATTTCTTCAAACGGCATATGGGATAAAAGGCATAAACTCATTTTTCACACTCAAAATAATCGAGATCAACTTATATCTCAACCTAATACGTACATATGAATAGTAAAATACACGCAAAGCTTATCGAGGTCGTGACATTTTCCAAGCTTACCCAACTTTGAACATTTTGTAATAAACGAGTTGCCATTGATCCTAACGAGTTCCAAATGCTCCCAAACAACTCCCTAAGTGTTCCTAAGTGACTCACAAGTCACCAAACTCAGAAACAAGCCCTACACGATTTCATTTGTCTCGATATATATACATACGTACACATAAAACTCTCATAACATGCAGAAGCTTGCATGAGACCCCCAAGGACATTTAGAACCCTCTCAATACTCATTCTAAGCTATTTGATCTATACTAAACACAACTCAAGGCTCCCAAGATCTCACAACAACAATTTCGACCTATACTTATTATTTTTGGTCACGTAAACATTCATTTGGACCCATGAGCGTACCATAGCTTCTACAACTCTCCTAAATGACTTTAAATACCTTATAACACTATCACTAACCAACCACAACCCCTACAAACCCAAACTCGATCTCATGTTGTGTTTTTGGTCACGTTAACACAACCAAATGGACCCTTTGTAAATTCTAGTACCAAACGCACCCTTAAACATTTTCCCATTGACTCACTTGACCACATAAGGACCCCAAGACCTCAATACAACTTCTGCTCACCTTGTATACATACTACTCGAAATAAAATCGATTATCTAGAAGGCTTTGCCTTGTCATCACATGAACCGAACCAAGAAAACACTTAGATAAGCTTCTTGCATCCAATCAAGCTACTCTACCCCCTACTCGTTATCCTCACTCTCAATATTCTCTTTGTCTCCCAAGTTGTCCCTATCTCCATGTATAACTTCCCATGCAAAGCTAAGCTCACGTATAACCCAAAAACTCACTCACAAACTCTCCTTTGCTCACTGCCTAATACCGAGAAGGAAACAAGAGGCCACAAGGTGTTCACAAGCTCGTATAAGCTCCCCACAAGCTCCTCCTAGGTCTTTGGTGTGCCAACAATCTAGTTACAAGCTCTTGAGTCCTCCCCTTGTCCTAACAGATTCGAATCAACCCACCTTTGAAGGTGTAGTAAGTGTTTCCAAACACTTAGATTATTTTTCATCTCATTTCCATGTTTTCTATTTGAATAATTCACCAACACTTTCAACTATTTTAGACCATGTCTCGTTAAGCTTGTGACCAACAAACACCCTCACTCAATTCTCTATATACCTAAAAATGGATTCATGAACTTTATTTGCACTAATCCTAACTCTAAGACCATAAAAATCACACGTTCCTAATGTTGTGTGAACCTATATCGAAAACAGTTAACATATTACTAAGTGTTACAAATGGTTTTACTCATTTACTTTGACCCTTAAATTCGTATTGTATACGTATACCATATGTATATTTTTGCTCAACATGATTCCTTGAATCACAAACAAACAAGCTACACATAGCTCACTCACTCACAAGCTCCTTTGATCCATCTCACAAGCTTAAAGCTTGAGCACCTTATCTGATCATTGGAACATTACAAACCCTTATTGGGCCTAAAGCCCAACAAATTGAAATATTGTTGTGGCCTGTTCCACGGCCCAACAACACACCACCTCACTTTGTCACATCCCAATATAGGCCCAAGAACCATCCCTGGCACCTGGGAGCCCAGTGGGCCCACATAAAACCTAATGGGCCTTAACAGTTAACACAAGGCCCATTAACTTTGAAAATAAGCTTTTAACTTACATAAGCTACCAAATACGCTCACCACAGCTCCTTTGAGCTTCTGAAACATAAAAACCTAAAAGAGAAGAGTTTATAAGCTAAAAGTACATTTTGGGCCAAAAATGCAATTTTCTAAACTCGGAGGACCAAAACTGTCAACTATTGAAACTATGGGTTAAGACTATCAATTTTGTAATTTGAGGTTAAAAACAGTAAATATAAATGATATTGGGTAATTTGTGTAAATTTTGAGGTATAAGGACCTAAATGAACATTTTAACTAAATGTCTAAAAAGGACTAGTATTGCAAATGTTTTGAAATACAAGGAACAGAACTGTAAATTCTGTAATATGGTGTCAAAACAGTATATTCAGAATGTTTATGTCATTTATTGACTATTTTGATGATATGAGTACTAAAAATGTAAATATACATTCCACAAGGACTAAAAGTGTCAACTTTGAAAGTACAAGGACTAAATGTGTAAATATTGGAAAATGAGTACCAAAACTGTCATTTTGATAAAATAAAGTTAGAAATGGAATAATTACAAACACAGGGTGCTCAAATGTCATTTTTGTAAACATATGAGCTAAAAGTGTAAACTTTTCAAAGTATAAGGACCAAACTTGTAATTTCCACAAACTAGTGCAGAAATGGTTATTTTGATAACTATAAGGACCAAAAGTGAATACATGAGAAATATTGATAACAAAAGTTCACCTTTCACATATTGTGTCAGAAATGTCATTTTCACAAAGTACGGGGACTGAAATTGTAAGATTTCACTATTAAGGTTTAAAGTATAAACATCTGGAAACTTTAAGGACTATTGAGTAACTTTAACAAAGACTATTGTATATAATAATCTATCACACAACCAGAACACCATACCATGAAGTGGTAACACATCTCTATAAGTCAGGCATGACTTATCATCGACACACATAAAAGCAAGATAATATTATATATAATATTATTTTTAAACTTTAAGCATTTAAGTAACACAAACCACCCAGACCACCAAGTACTGAGTTTTCCCCATATTATCCAGGTTGCGTGTTGGAGTCATTCACCAGTTGCACTTGATATACTTATTTGCCTACATTTACACTCTCATCTGAGGTGAGTCTATAGTCCCACTTTTTTTTACATGTTTTACAACTATGTGGGGAGATACATGCTACACTTAGAACACAAGTATTTCACTCTGTATGCCTACTTGATTATTGCATAAGACCAACTGTGCCCACTTTATCTTATGAAAGCCCCTTCTATCATGAACCTTAGTCACTTGCAAGTGAACGTGAATACTGTGAATAGATCTATTTGGTTTGACAACCCATTTGGGCTAGTCCAGAAGATTTCCTTTATGTTAGCCGGATAGATAGCCAAATGCACATTATTTGAGATACTAGGAGAAATGGCAAACTCCTACACTAGGGCCCTATTATATGGTATTTTTGTCATGTTATGACATACACATGTTAAAGTTGCGTTCATGAGACTTATGGCAATATGCATACAAAACCGCATAACTAATTTACTACTGAAATACTTAGATTGTGTTCAACTGATTTATCAAACATAAACACTATGGATTCACTCAACAATTTTGTTAACATTTTAGCATGTTTATCTCAGGTAACTGTAAGAAAGCATTGAAGGCATGGAGTAGGCATATGACCTTGTGTCAGTGGTGTAACAATAAATTGAAACAGTCACTTTCAAACACTTATTGTGATGTATTAAACTATCAAACATCCTTGCATTTTGAATTCAATAATATGAACTTCAAAACGTCTCTTTGAGTCGTTTTCTATGATTATGACTGTGATCCTCCACGTAACACCCAAATTAGTCTTCCGCTGTTAAAACCAAAATTTGGGGGTGTTACATTACACGTTTTCTTCTTTCTTCAAACATAAGCAGTACAAAGTATTTGTACTCATGATGGCAACGGGTCGGGTTTGGGTCGGGTTTTAGTGAACCCGTACCCGTACCCGTTTATGATATCTATACTCAAACCCGCCCCAAAACCCGATGGGTACCCGTTTAGTATTATCCATCGGTTTTTCGGTTTTATCCGCGAGTATCGGTTATCCCCGATTGAATCTTGCTGGACAAAATTGCAGGTATCAAGTTAAAAAAACTCCACCGAAAACAAATCAAAACACCCTAATATACAAAGTTTTTATAACTTAAATAAAATGACTTCAATATCATATCATACGATTTAACATTTCGAACCAATCATGATAATAATTTCAAGAAAAAGTACAAAATTAAAATGTCTTTGATAATAGAGATCTTATTCTTAAGTAATGCATTACAAAATCTAAAGAGGCGTGAGTATAAAATAGGCGGGTATAAACTCGGGTAAACGGGTATGGATACGGGTGCGGATACGGGTACGGTTAAACGAGCGGGTATTACCAGAACCCGCAACCAAACCCGTACCCGGGAAAAAGAGAATACTTCTACCCGAACCCATAACCAAACCCGCAAACCCGCCTCCAAACGCGCCCCATCCGGTTCGGTTTTGGGTTTCCCCGTCGATTTCGGGTGCTTTTGCCATCCCTAATTTGTACTGGCAGTACTAAGTCAGTTAGTGCTGCTAGTGTTAACCTTCAGCAGTTGAAACTTTGAGCCTGGCAGTACTAACTGTTGGTTTAATTCCCAACAATCCTCCCCTAAACTTATGATTTCTTCTGCAAATTACTAAGTTTCAATTAAACTCCAACTTCTGATGTGAAGGGATTCTTCCAAACACTTTACTGCTTTTTCTGTCTTGCAGCTCTCATTTGTCTATCACACTGATCCATGATTTGAAGAAGTAACATCCTAGCCCTTTCATTTGCTTCTTCAACTGTGAGCTTCATTGATAACATCTTAGTAAGTATACTAGCACTCAAAGGATAGTCCTTCCCAGCAATCATGAAGATATCCTTTCCTGTTTTTGTAGAAACCTGGTGCACTCCACTTGATTCATATAACTTCCAAAATGCAGGATTGTGAGCTTCAATCTTCCAATATCTTTTATTAGGATCTGGTTCATACAACCTTTGCAACTCTACCCAAAGTTCTTTGTCTTTAATATTTTTTGCATCAGTTGTCTTGAATCTTTCTTTGACTATCTTCCAAAGGGTATCCAGATCTTCTTTATCAAGTGCTCTCACAAGATCTGCAGAACTCTTGTACACAGCTGAGACTCTACCAACTCTTAATATTTTCCATGTCATTCCAAACCTGTCAGTGTAAACTTCCCAATCCAGAATTGGATGCTTTGCTTGAATGGGATCAACATTTAAAGCTACAGGGACAACTAACATCATTTCATCAAGCTGCTCATCAGAAATAGTCTTTTGTTTCTTTGAAGACTCAGAAATTAAAGTTGAACCTTTTCTCTTTGTTCCTCTGTCTTCCTCATCTTCACCTATAGGAACAAAGTGTTGTACTTTCTTGTAAGCTAAGAAGTACAAGCTTTCTATCTCTTCATTTGACTTCCCCTTTAACTGAGCTACAGTCTATGTATCTTGATGAATCAAAACTTCTTCATGTGACTAATGATCTGTGCCCTTGTAGGTTTTATCTGTCTATTCTGACCTTGAGCTTTCCTAATTGTCTTCATTAGTTCATTGAAAGCCATTTCATCATTTCTTGAGTTAATGAAATCAACAAGTTGTGCTGATCTTTCTACAACTGTTAGGCTTTTATTTGCACTGAGTTCTTCAGCCTTTGCCTTTAAAATTGGATCTGAATCAATCATTTGTTGTATTTGATCTTGTTCTTGAAACCTTTGAGCTAAAAGTGCATCTGATTCCAACTGTGCTCCAGTAGTTTCTTTTGCTAGAATTTGTTCTTCCATGAATCTTACAACACTAGTAGAGAAAGTATATTTTACAACGGACTTTTAAAAACGGTTTTCAATTCCACCGCACTAAATAATTTGGAAAAGATGATATAGAACGGTTCAAAAATAGAACGTAATATAAAATATATCATTTAGAACGGTTGCTTTATCTATTCATTTTATTGTTATCATTTACAGCGGTTGCCGTTTTAAAACATTTCAATATTTTATAATTTAATCTCATTATTTACAGCGGTTGCATATGATTGTTTTAAAAGAACTAATTTAATCTTTGCACCAATTGTTTATTCGAAACGCGGCATTGTTTAGTTCCCAAAAAATTCCTTGTTTTCAAAATATTTCACCTCAAAGAAGCGGGAATTTTCCCTCCATTTATTTTTTATCCTTCCTTATCTCTTTTATTATTTGTTTATAAAATCAAACTTCACGCTTTTTCTTTTACTTTGCTACATCTACAATGAGATAGATGATTTCTCTTTCTTTATACCGAACCAACTATCTAATGCTTTTCATATGTTTTTTTTGCAGATCTTGAAGAACGCATCTTTCATTCCTAAATACATCCAAGATTTTACTTGTGATTATCATTCATTTATTTAGAAGGTACTTTTGAAGAGTTTTTCTTTCAATTTATGTTTATGGGTTTCTTTAATATAATAGTTTTAAAAGAAATCATGACTAATTTAATCTTCATTTTGACTTGTTTATAGGTTTGAAATAACATGAAACCAAGAACTATGGGACACATTGATTAGTGGGTTAAGATTTCGGTGTCACAATTTTACTCAATTCATTTCTCACAAAATTGAGGCTTTCATTGTCGAATTTGTATATGTATAATGGTTAGGTTATGAACAAATTTGGATATGGAGGTTTGTTATCAAGACATTTGATGATATATTTGTGTATGAGATTGTCATCCTAGTTTATTGAATTGTTAAGTGATGATTTTATCCATTTGATTTATTGTTAGTATTCTAGTTTAGTTTTATTTTGGTCTACTAATTATGGTACCTTAGTGGGAAAAAAAAAGATGAATGCTACATGCTAAAAATAATATATAATATAATAATTTTTTTTAGTATGAAACAACTTAAAACAACGGTTGTTTTTACATGTAGTAAAAAGAATAATTTATTTTTATTAATATTATATGTAATTAGTGGGTCATGTGGTATGTTTTTTAAAACGGTTCAAAACCGTTGTAAATAATCTAACTATTATTTATTACGCTCTATAATACAACGGTTCAATACCGCTCTAAAAAATGCGTTTTCACCGTTCTTAAAACCATTTGTGTACTAGTGCAACTTCATCTTCATGAAGCTTTCTTGCAACTTCTGCATCAAACTCCAACTGAGCTTGAGTTTTTGCCTTTACCTTCTTAGGTTGCTCAGGTTCATCTTCAGTCATAATGTCTTTACCCTTATCCTGAATTGATCTGCTTGTGTAGACAATCTTAGTAGTACTATAAATTGGGCTAGCAGTAGTAATTGAAACACTTGGTTGTGTTTTAGTAGTTTGTACTACTTCCTTAATTAGTCTTGAAATATCAATAATTTGATCAACAAACCCAGCAGTACCTTGTTGCTCACCATCAAAGCCCATATCACCACCATCACCATCACTACCTACACCTTTTTCTTTAAAATCTAACTTCCTCCTCTCAGTTTGTGCACTTGTCTTCCTCCCCTATTTGGAAGAATCATCACCATTAGAATCATTGTCAAAACCAGAAGAGCTTGAATAATCAACAATATTAGCTCTTCTCTTGGTCTTTATCTTCTTGACCTTCTCTTGCAACTTTTTCACCTTGGTGACCAATTTAGTAGAAATCTTGCCATAAAGTTGCTTAGTTGCTTTGAGGTCATTCTCCGATACAAGTACCCTGGTCGACAATGTTGTACATAATGCCATCAATTCCTTTAGTTTCACACTGCCTTCAGTACTTCCAGATGTATTACCTTCTGGGAGAGGTGCATCAAGAGGCAAAGACTCAGTTTCTTCCCTAGTTGGACTAGGTAGTACTCCTGAGCCACCCATAGGTTCCATTTGGCTAGGGATTCCACTACGTGTATCCAATCCAAAAGGACTAGAGACATTAGGTGTTGCCATGGGAAGGGTCTTATTGATGTTACCCCTGACCTGTCCAGCATCTAAGCCTGAGTCAGTAGTGGTAGCTATTCCCATACTGCCATAAGCTGCCTCATCTGCTACAATGTTGTGAGTAGGAGAACTAGGCAGAGGTACCACAGTTTCCTTTCAAGGTTTCCTCCTAAAGATTTGAGTAACAGGGGGTGTATAGATAATATTAGGAACCACAATGGGTGTGTGTTGGGGCTCAGTTGGGATTACTGAGCCTTCAACCCGAAAAGTTTGAATCCTTTCCAACATTTGAGGAAAAAGAGGTTTGACAACCCCATTGAAAAGTCTGTTTGCCATTGTCATATTTTGAAAAAGCTTTTGTTGCAGGCATGGTGTTGGAAAGGTTTGCTTATGTGATTGAAGTTCATTCTGTCTTTTGTTTAAAAATGTTTGAACAAATCTTGGATACATCAAAACTTGGTTTTGCGTTTCACATTGCTAACCATACCCTCAAAAATATATTTTGAAAAATTGTAAGTCCTGTTTGTTGATAAGCAAATGATAGCAATAGCAATATTGCTACTGATTTGCTGCCATGAGGTTTTCTTTGAACTTAAACAGTGTAAGAGGGTATGTATGAAAAACCTCCATTGGGGTGAGAAACATCCTTTTTGAAAAGTAAGTTTATGATCAGATGTGTCATACCTCATTTTAGCAATTTCTTGCCAAATTTCAGTGTTTGGCAAATCATGGATACCCTTGAAGTCTGCTAATTTGAGATGTCTCCTAACAGACTTCTCAGTAACAATGAATTTTGTGCCATCCACTGTTGCATGTATTTCTTTGTCTCCATTCTCACTAGTTTTGATAGTTGCAGTCTGCCAAAACATTGTGATTTGAGAGACTTAAAGAGTAGGATTACAAGTAAGAGCATACCTAATATGAGTTGTGTTTAGGAAGTCCACAAACTCATGAAAGATTGGTCCTTCACTTTTCTATGTTTTCTCCAAGAACGCCACCTGATTGTGAGTCTTAACGAAATCCATGTTAGCCATAATGATGTATGAAATTTATGACATAAAATTAATTGTTTGTGGTTGAATTAAAGATGTGGTAAGCCACTTGGGATTTTTTAGGGATACTGTTAGGGTTTGAGATTTTTACGCAAGGATAATAATTATCTTTAGAAAGAGAATAAGTGCAATATTTAGAAAAAAGATAATTATCCTTTAGAAAAACCCTATAAGTATGGTAATAAAATGTTTTACCCAACAGCTATATTAAAAAATTAGTTACTGACACAACAGTTGTAACGGCTAGTTTAGCAGTACAAAATTTTACACTAGCAGTACAAACTTTTTAACAAAATTTTTAAGCAGCAGTATAAACTTGATTTAAATTAAAAACAATACTGCTTACTATAGTTTTGAGTAAGCTATCAGCTATCAACGGATTTGATATGTCTTTACTAATAGCCGTTTGCTTTGGACTAGCCAACTATTCACTGTGAAGTATGGTGAGTTGAGAACCATATAGGTTTTGGTAAACTATCAACCATAAACGGATTTGATGAGTCTTTACCAGAAACAGTTTGCTCTGGACTAGTTGGTTCTTGATGTGTGTAAGACATGGTGAACCAATAACCATTTGTGGTGTGATACAAGTCACACAATCTAAATCCAAAGCATCATTCACTTAATGCATTATGCCACTCAAATTCACTTTCTTAACCTGCAATTGTTATTCCAAAACCAAGAAAATACAAGACAAAGCATTTTCTATTTGACAGTTATGCATAAGACTAATAGTTCTAGCAAA